>CAUYRH010068499.1:0-16189 GCA_963574655.1 Perodicticus potto
CCTCAAGTGAACAGAAAGTGAGGAAATCAATAACTTAATGGGACATCTTAAGCAACTGGAAAAAGAAGAACATTCCAACCCCAAACACAGCAGAGGAAAAGAAATAACTAAAATTACAGCAGAATTAAATGAAATAAAAAACAAAAGAATTATTCAAAAGATCAATGAATCAAAAAGTTGGTTTTTTGAAAAATTCAACAAAATTGATAAACATTTGGCCAACCTAATCAAAAATAGACAATTAAAGTCCCTAATATCATCAATCAGAAATGACAAAGGCAAAATAACAACAGATACCTCAGAAATTCAAAAAATCCTTAATACTACAAAGAACTTTATTCTCAAAATATGAAAATTTGAAAGAAATTGACCAATACTTGGAACCACACCAACTTGCTAGACTTAATCAGAAAGAATAGGAAATGCTGAACAGACCTATATCAAGTACTGAAATAGAATCAACCATACAAAATCTCCCAAAAAAGAAGAGTCTGGGACCAGATGGCTTCACATCAGAATTCTACCAAACCGTTAAGAGGAACTAGTACCTATATTACTCAACCTTTTCCAAAACATTGAAAAAGAAGGAATACTTTCCAACACATTCTATGAAGCAAATATCACCCTGATCCCCAAACCAGGAAAAGACCCAATGAGAAAACTATAGACCAATATCTTTAATGAACATAGATGCAAAAATATTCAATAAGATCCTAGCAAACAGAATCCAGCAACACAGCATATGAATTATACACCATGACCAAGTGAGTTTTATCCCAGGGTCTCAGGTTGGTTCAATAAACATAAATCTATCAATATAATACATGACATAAACAAACTAAAAAACAAAGACCATATGATTCTCTCAATTGACGCAGAAAAAGCTTTTGACAATAACCAGCATCCTTTCATGATCAGAACACTTAAGAAAATAGGCCATCTATAGCAAATCCACAGCCAATATCATGTTGAATGGAGTAAACTGAAAACATTTCCACTCAGATCAGGAACCAGGCAAGATTGCCCATTATCTCACTGCTTTTTAACATTGTAATGGAGGTCTTAGCCATTGCATTGAGGCAAGAGAAGGCAAACAAGGGTATCCAAATAGGGTCAGAGGAGATCAAACTTTTACTTTTTGCAGATGACATGATTTCATACCTGGAAAACCCCAGGGACTCAACCACAAAAATCTTAGAAATGATCAAGGAATACAGTAGTGTCTCAGGATACAAAATCAATACTCACAAATCAGTAGCTTTTATATATACCAATAATAGTCAACCTGAAAAAAATAGTCAAGGACTCTATTTCCTTTATAGTTGTGCCAAAGAAGACAAAATATTTGGGAATTTACCCAACAAAGGATGTGAAAGATCTCTAAAAAGAGAATTATGAAACTCTGAGAAAAGAAATAGCTGAAGATGTTAACAAATGGAAAAACATATCATGCTCATGGCTAGGAAGAATCAACATTGTTAAAATGTCCATATTACCCAAAGCAATTTACAAATTTAATGCAATCCCTATCAAAGCACCACTGTCATACTTTGAAGATCTGGAAAAAATTGTACTTTTTTTATATGAACTAGAAAAAGACCTCGAATAGCCAAGATGTTACTCAGAAATAAAAACAAATCAGGAGGAATCATGCTACCAGACTTCAAACTATACTAAACTATAGTGATCAAAACAGCATGCTATTGGCAGAAAAATAGAGAGGTAGATGTATGGAACAGAATTGAGAACCAAGAGATGACCCAGACACTTATCACCATTTGATCTTTGATAAGCCCATCAAAAATATATATTGGGGGAAAGATTCCCTATTTAACAAATGGGGCTGGGAAAATTGGCTGACGACTTGTAGAAGACTGAAACTGGACCTACACCTTTCACCACTAACAAAAATTGACTCTCACTAGATAAAAGATTTAAACTTAAGACATGAAACTATAAAGATTCTTGGAGAGAGTGCATGAGAAACACTTGAAGAAATTGGCCTGGGAGAATACTTTATGATGAGGACACTCACCCCCCCAGGCAATTGAAGCAACACCAAAAATACGTTACTGGGATCTGATCAAACTATAAAGCTTCTGCACAGCCAAGAACACTGTAAGTAAAGCAAGCACACAGCCCTCAGAATGGGAGAGGGTACTTGCAGGTTATGCTTCTGACAAAGGTTTGATAACCAGAATCCACAGAGAACTCAAACTTATTCATTAAAAAAAGAACAAATAATCCCATTTCATTGTGGGCAAGGGACTTGAACAGAAGCTTCTCTGAACAAGATAGGTGCATAGTCTACAGACACATGAAAAAATGCTCATCATCTTTAACCATCAGAGAAATGCCAATCAACACCACTTTGAGATATCATCTAACCTCAGAGTAAGAGTGGCTCACATAAAAAAATCCCCAAAGTACAGATGTTGGCATGGATGTGGAGAAAAGGGAACACTTCTGCACTGCTGGTGGGAGTGCAAGGTAATATGTCCCTTTCGGAAGGAAGTATGGAGAACACTCAGAGATCTAAAAGTATACCTGCTGTTTGATCCTGCAATTCCTCTACGAGGTGTATTTACAAAAACCCAAAAATCACTTTATAACAAAGATATTTGCAACAAATTGTTCATTGCAGCTCAATTCATAATACCCAAGTCATAGAAGCCCAAGTGTCCATTAACCCATGAATGGATTAATAAATTGTGGAATAAGTATACCATGGAATATTATGCGGCCTTAAAAAAGGAGGGACACTTTACCTCTTTTACGTTTACATGGATGGAACTGGAACATATCCTACTTAGTAAAATATGTCAAATGTGGAAGAAAAATACACAATTTACTCAGTACTATTATGAAACCAATTTACAATCACGCACACTTTTATATGAAGAATAGATCACAACCATGGCCCAAGATGAAGGAGGGAGGAGGGGGGAGCAGGAGGGGAGCGGGGAGGCCAGATTGAGGAAGGGTAAATGGTGTGATCACACCTATGGTGCATAATCCAAGGATACATGTTGAATCTATTAGTATAGAGTATAAATGTCTTAACACAATATCTAAGTAAATGAGATGAGGTATATATTAATAGTGTGATGTAAGTATTCCTAATTCTATATGAAATCAACACATTATACCTCATAAATGCATTAATGTATACATGATCTATGTGTTTATGATTTAAGAAAAAAAATTAAAACTCATTGAGACCTTAGGAGAGTAAAAAAAAAAAAAGTGTTGACACAATTGCTTGTTTCTTATTTTTTCCAATAAATCAATTCATTAAACAATGGAGAAAGTGACCAAACCCCCCAAAGGGCAAACTGCTTCCACCATTGATAATGATTCCAGATAGGGAAGGGACTAAGAGTGGCAAGTATGTCTTAGATTTAGTCTGAAAAACTTGAGGGCTAGGGGGAAAATCTATCTTTAGGGGAAATCAGATAGGGATGGAAGAGGTGGTTGCCGAGTATGGCCTTATGTGGGTCTTCACACAGTACAGACTACATCCTCATAGGATAGATGTACAGTCACACCAACAGGGTTTGACTCCTAGCTCAACCACTGAGATGATGTGGGGCCTTGGCTATAGTCCTTGGCCTGTGCCTCAGGATCAGTCAAAAGGACCTAATAATTACTCTTATCTTACCCTATTTAAGGGTAAGTATTAATAATTGTCTATCATCACCATCTTCTTCCTGTTAATCACTTTCTTAAGTTAATTAGCTAAATATTTTTACTACAATCCAAGAAATGGAAAGTCAATGGAAAGAGAGGCCATAAAACTATTTGCAGAATCTGATCACTTGTCACCACTCTACAGTTCAGACCACCATCACCTGTTTCCTGGAATTCTACAACAGCCTGTCTCTGCTCCCAGCGCTATTGTTGCCCTAAAATGGCAACCGGAGAGGTCATTTAAAAAGTATAGTTTCATGTCTTAAGTTTAAGTCTTTAATCCAGTGAGAGTCTATCTTAGTTAATGGTGAGAGGTGGGGGTCCAGTTTCAGCCTTTTACAGTTCGCTAGCCAGTTCACCCAGCACCATTTGTTAAATAGAGAGTCTTTTCCCCACTGAATGTTTTTAATTGGTTTGTCAAAAATCAAGTAACGGTAAGCAGTTGGGTTCATATCTTGGTTCTCTATTCTGGTTCAAACATCTAACTCTCTGTTTTTGTGCCAGTACCATGCTGTTTTGATCACTATCGATTTATAGTACAGTCAGAGGTCTGGTAGTGTGATTCCTCCTGCTTTCTTTTTATTTCTGAGTAATGTCTTGCCTATTCAAGGTTTTTTCTGACTCCAAATAAAATGAAATATTATTTTTTTGAAATCTTTAAAGTATGACAGTGGAGCTTTAATAGGGATTACATTAAAATTGTATATTGCTTTGAGTAGTATGGACATTTTAACAATGTTGATTCTTCCCAGCTGTGAACATGGTATGTTTTTCCATTTGTTAACATCTTCAGCTATTTCTTTTCTTAGAGTTTCATAGTTTTCTTTGTACCCCCCAATTGCATTAATGTACACAGCTATGATTTAATTTTTAAAAAGAGGAAAAAAAAGAAAATTAATATAATTTTAAAATAGAATATAGCATTTGAAAATGTAAAATGTATATAATATGGGATTAATGTAATTCAAAAACTAAAATAGATGGAATATTCTATTCTTTAAATCCAAATAACTAGGACGTAACCATCGATTGAATAAAAGTAAACACACTGGCAATGAACATAAGATATATTTGGAATAGTTTTTAAAAATGTAAGGGCCAAGAAATCTACAGAGTTTAAATTCTGTCCATTTACTTAGTCATTTAAATTATTTTCTGTGTGACCAAAATCGTGGAATGTGAGATGAGTTAAGAAATGAGATTTTGATCATTTCCATGACTCATGTCATATGACAATGACCATAATCATGGCTAATTATGATTGAATTTCTGCCTCCATCATTTGCCATCGTATAATGGGCATGGGACATGAATATGCAATGACTGTCTTAATATTAACCATATAATTACGGGAACATGATTATTAATTATGCTGGACATTTGCCCACATCCTGATGATTTCCATATATATCTCCTTTTATGCAGCTCTCTTTGTTGTCCCTTATAATTAGTATCATGTAAGAAACTTTAATACACTTGCAAGTCATTTTGGCCCGCAGCATTTACTTGTACCTCCAAGTCTCTGATGAATCTGGTACAGTTCTGAAAGGAATTTTTTTTTCCTGCAGTTTTCGGCCGGGGCTGGGTTTGAACCCACCACCTCCAGCATATGGGGCCGGCACCTTACTCCTTTGAGCCACAGGTGCCAACCCTGAAAGGAATTTTTTAAAGATCTGGGCTGTTTTTCTTAGACAGCATTTAGGATTGAAAACCACATGTGGTTACGTTACAGTGATTTTTTTTCAACTTGTGAAGCTAAAATTTAAATTATGTGCCATAAAAGAGGGACCAAGATGTCCAAAGCTAAGTCCTAACAAAAAAACATAATTGCATTTTATCTGGATTGAAATTAACTTGTAAGTAACAATGAAAACCCCTTAGATTTATATAGTAAATTTTGGAATTACAATTTTTAAGTTTATATGTACTTTTGGGTTTTTTGTTTGTTTGTTTCTTTTTTGCAGTTTCTGGCTGGGACTAGGTTTGAACCTGCCACCTCCGGCATATGGGCCCAGTGCCCTACTCTTTTGAGCCACAGGCACTGCCCAATATATGTAATATTTAATTTAAACCCAACAACATCTGTATAAGGAGGTGGGTACAACATAACTGTACAAATGAGAAGCCTGAAGCTGAGAGAGTTTAAATGACTTGCCTGGCTTTTTTATATTTTATAATTATCCTGTGGCATTTCTCGAAGCTATATATTTAATTAGTTTAGAAGGATAATCAATTGACACCAATTTTGAATATGATAAAAAGAAAACAGTAAATGAAAATAATAATTAATAATTACACATTTAGTTGTGATTAGAATGTAACTACCCAAACCAAAATTATCTTATTTATTTCCTTTTGTGGATTAATAGACAATTTATATATTACAGTGAGATTTGAAAATAAACCAAGCAGATGTTTTAAATAAGAATGAATAAAATTGTGACCATTTTCAACACAAATTTAGACTCAAGGCTATTCAGTCCGTCTACAGTTTAGGAACATCAGTTTTTTTTTTTTAAATCACCTGATTTAACACCGTATTTCAAGGTATCTGTGCAATCAACAAGTAATTGCTCCAGAGATTCAGGGAGGTCAGACAGTTCTAAGTTTAACCCCTCTAAACCTTCAAGGAGTTGATAAGGATGATGAAAATCCAGTTTTTTCACTCTTAACATCAAAGGTTTTTTATGCAATGCAAGGATATCTACTATTTGTAGCAGAAAACATTTTGTTAAACCCTTGCCCTCCTTGGATGGCAACAAATCAAGAGTCAAAAGAGAGATTGACAACAGGATCAGTGGGGTGGCAAAGAAAGTCTCCCCAAGATAGAGTTTTCATCATTACAAACTAAGGATATCAAAGGGACATGTCAAATAGCAAGCGAAA
Source organism: Perodicticus potto (assembly GCA_963574655.1). Lineage (NCBI taxonomy): Eukaryota > Metazoa > Chordata > Mammalia > Primates > Lorisidae > Perodicticus > Perodicticus potto. The sequence continues at coordinate 6,577 of CAUYRH010068499.1, forward strand.
TATCACTGGCCTAAATTCTATTAATAATATTTATTCAATGTCCTATTGTTTTTTATTTTTTATTTATATATTTTTTTAGAGACAGTCTCACCCTGTTGCCTTTGGTAGAGTGCGGTGGAGTCCTGGCTCACAGCAACCTCCAGCTCCTGGGCTTAGGCGATTCTCCTGCCTCAGCCTCTCTGGCAGCTGGGACCACAGGCACCCGCCACAACACCCGGCTATTCCTTGTTGCAGTTTAGCTGGGGCCGGCCTGAACCCACTACCCTCAGTACATGGGGCCGGTGCCCCAACCACTGAGCCACAGGCGCCCCCCCCATTCAATGTCCTATTGTATAATAATATTCACCAAAAATCAACCATGTTAGACTGATTCTATTGGATCAGGTACCCTTCAAGATCTCCTCAAGATGAATTTTAATCGATAGTATTGCCAAAAATGAGCCGCTCCCTCTAATTGTGAAAGAAAGTTAAAGCATCAGATCTTAAAGGAAATTATAATTGCTTCAAAAACATATAGATCACATGGCATTCATTCAGTAAAAAAAGAATAAAGACGTTACGTTTGTTATTGACTTTCATACCAGAAGCATAAGTATTTGATAAATCAATGATTAAATTCTTAGCATGGGCTTCTTTTTTCACATCTCAGTTGGGAGAAAAATATGAATAGATATTTTTCTCCTGTATTTTTTATCTAAGTTTGTCGCGACCCCTATGGCCCTGTTCTCTATCACCGCAGAAAGGAAACAGGCGAGATGCAGCTTAAAAGTACAAGCTTGTAGGAGGCCAGCTAACCTTGATTGCAAGGTAGCCCCGAGCAACCTCCGCAGTAGCCTTTTATTGAGACAGCACAAGACAGGTGAGGGGAGTATTAGACAATGACTACGTGCCCAAGGATCACCATGGGCTGGGGTTCTTTCTCCCCAAGGAACACCTGCAAACGAATTGCCCAAGGACCCATCCCCCGGGTGCAAATCATCTTGCTCAGAGGTCGTCAGGCTCTTGGTGTCCTCTACATAAGTTAAAAGGCAAATGTTTTTGATTATTAAAATGTGTGGATGATAAGTATTGCTTTCATTTGTAATCAAATAGCTGTCTCTAGCAAATTCACAGTAATTGCCATTCTTATTTCTATCATCTTACAATTTCTAGAAGACAGACATCAACTGGATGAAAGTATTAAGAAACGTATTTAGGGCGGCGCCTGTGGCTCAGCTAGTAGAGCGCCGGCCCCATATCCCGAGGGTGGTGGGTCCAAACCCGGCCCAGGCAGAACTGCATCAAAAATTAGCCGGGCGCTGTAGCAGGTGCCTGTGGTCCCAGCTACTTGGGAGGCTGAGGCAAAAGAATCGCCTAAGCCCAAGAGCTGGAGGTTGCTGTGAGCTGTGACTCCACGGCACTCTACCAAGGGTGATAAGAGTGAGACTCTGTCTCTACAAAAAAAAAAAAAAAGAAAGAAAAGTATTTAATTCTACTGATAGTTATTACTAACTATGATAATTCTACTGATAGTTATTACTATTACTATGAGATTTTTAAATTATCATATTCTTAATTCTATACACTAAATTTATAAGACACTAACAATCAAAAAATATGTAATTTGTTTTCTACATGAAAAATTCCTTTTAGAAATAATTAACAATTTTTCAGAACTAGCTATGGCCCAGGCACTGTTATAAGCATTGCAAATGTATTATTCGGTTCAATCCTGATAACTTAAAGTTAGGATGTAAGTACCATGTTATTAAAAAAATAACATTACATATTGGAACTCGTATTTATAGATTTATCTGTTTATTATCTAAGTTGAAAGGTAAATATTTTGTGATTATTAAAATGTGTGTAGGATATGAAGACTGTGCAGTTACTCTTTGAAAACTAACATTTATAAAGTCCTGAAATCCTCTTTAATAAAAATTCTGAACAAAACATTGGTCAAGCAAATTAGTAATTCTTAAGTATCTCTTAATAAATGTATGTGACAAAAGGAAATACAAAATATAGTTCCTAAAATCAATATAATTACTCATATCTATATACAGAAAAGATGAAGTGACCTAAAAATAATTTATAACTAAATTTTTTAGTTTTGATTTTACAAATTTGTAGTATTATTTCCACTTCTGATGGATTTTTCTTAAAATACAAGAAATTCTTTTCCTTCCCAGAAATTACATTTAAAACTATAGCAAGATTAATTTGGGCCAATCTTTAAATATTGATAGAATGTTTAAGCACTTGTAAATGTTAATGTATGATACATGAAAATGTTTTATTATAGTTTTTTCAACAACGGATTAAAAACCCTGCTATATATAAAAACTGTGCTTGATTAAAGTGAAAAAATTTCAGTAATTTGAGATGTTTTATGCAGCATTGTGATGATAAGTTTTGAAATACACATTGGCCACAGTAGAGATATATTTGGTTAATTCTTTGTATGTTTTCTTCTAGAAGATACAGTTATTTTCAGGTTTCCTTTCTATAAGCCACAAAAATATTCTAAAGTGACAAAAGTCTTATCACTTTATTAAGAATATCACTTCTTTTAAATAATCAATGGTAACAAATTCACAAGAAAAAGTGAAAGTTTTTTTGTTTGTTTTTTTTGCAGTTTTTGGCCGGAGCCAGGCTTGAACCCACCCCCCCACCCCCCCATTATATGGGGCTGCTGTGCTACTCCTTGAGCCACAGGTGCCGCCCAAAAGAATGAAAGTTTTTTAAAAACCCTCTACATGAGGAAATAGCACAGAAAGTTTACATATAAATTACGTAGAAACCAATAGATTTGAAAGAGTCACATAAGAATTATGCTCCATTAACAAATCAACTACACATTGAATCTAAAACCAAAAACTGTTAAACTTGTATTTATATTTAAAAAAATAGTTATTTTAACAGCATGAGTAAGATAAAGATTGCTAATATACATCTGTCAAAATACTTTAGTTTTAATGATCATAAAATTAGAAAGCTTAATGTTTGACAGTCTGCAGTTTTTGACAAGTAGCAAAATCTCAAAGTTCTCATATACATTTACTCTCTCAGTTAATAACAATTCTTATTTTTTTTCACAAAATTTCAACTTACTTGCCTGGGTATATCCATGTTGTTTTTTTTTAATTTATTTTATTTTTTTACTTAATTTTATTTATTCATTTATTTATTTATTTATTTATTTATTTATTGTGACAGAGTCTCACTTGGTCACCCTAAGTAGAGTGTGTGGCGTCACAGCTCACAGCAACCTCAGACTCTTCGGCTGAAGTGATTCTCTTGTCTCAGCCTCCCAAGTAGCTGGGACTACAGGCGCCTGCCACAACACTGGCTGTATTTTTAGAGATGGGATCTCATTCTGGCTCAGGCTGTTTTCTGAACCTCTGAGCTCAGGCAATCCACACACCTCAGCCTCCCAAAGTGCTGGGATTGCAGGCATGAGTCACACACCTGGCTATATCCATGTGTCTTGAAATCCATGTGCAGTGAATTAAACTTTATCTGCTTTAACACAATACTTGGAGCCAGAGAATGTTTTCCTGAAATGAAAAAGAAGTCAATTATTGAAGATTCATAATTGCCATAAGTTATAAAACAGACTCTTTTATAGTCCCTTCTTTGATGGCACAGAAATTTTGGAATAACTTTATTATTTGTAATATAGGTGGGGATTCAATGCTTTTATTTGCTTAGAGAATTAACTGAGAGATGGTTTTCTTTTTTTTATTTTATTTTACTTTATTTTATTTAACCTTCATGAGATTATCTCGTTTATTATGAGAAAACATTTGTGTTCTGCATTTAGTAGGTTTCACCTGTCCCTTCTAAGATGCACCATAAGTGTAATCCCACCATTTATCCTCTCTCCACCCACTTTTTCCTTCCCCAATCCCTCCCTTATCCCTTTCCCCATATTCTTGGGTTATAGCCTACATATGAAAGCTATAAATTAACTTCATAGTAGGGCTGTATACATTGGATACTTTTTCTTCCATTCTTGAGATACTGTGCTAAGCAGAATGTGTTCCAGCTCCATCCATGTAAATATGAAAGAGGTAAAGTCATCATCTTTCTTTAAGGCTACATAATATTCCATGATATGCATGCACCACAATTTATTAATCCATTCATGAATCGATGGGCACTTGGGCTTCTTCCATGTATTAGCAATTATGAATTGGGCTGCAATAAACAGTCTAATCATAATTATTAAAGATACTATTATAATATCTTTATTATAATAATGATATCTGGTACAGATATCTTTGTTATAATGTGATTTTTGGTCTTCTGGGTATATACCAAGTAAAGGAATTATAGGATCAACTGGCAGATCTATTTTTAGATCTCTGAGTATTCTCCAAACATCTTTCCAAAAGGAATGTATTAGTTTGTATTCCCACCAGCAATGTAGAAGTGTTCCCTTTTCTCCACATCCATGCCAGCATCTCTAGTTTTGGGATTTTGTTATGTGGGCTAAACTTACTGGAGTTAGATGATATCTCAAGGTAGTTTTGATTTGCTTTTCTCTGATGATTAAGGATAGTGAGCATTTTTTCATGTGTCTGAAGGCCATGCGCCTGTCTTTTTTAGAGAAGTTTCTCTTCAGATCCTTTGCCCATCCTGAGATGGGATCACTTGTTCTTTTCTTGCTTATACGTTTGAGTTCTCTGTGGATTCTGGTTATTAAACCTTTGTCAGAGGCATAACCTGCAAATATTTTCTTCCATTCTGAGGGATGTCTGCTTGCTATACTTACTATGTTCTTGGCCGTGCAAAAGCTTTTTTTCATCAAGTCCCAGTAGTGAATTTTTGATACTGCTTCAATTGCCTGGGGGGTCCTCCTCATAAAGTCTTCACCCAGGCCAATTCTTTCAAGAGTTTTCCCTGCACTTTCTTCTAGTATTTTTATAGTTTCATGTCTTAAGTTTAGATCTTTAATCCAGTGTGAGTCTATCTACGTTAGTGGTAAAGGTGTGGGTTCAATTTCAGTCTTCTATAGGTCACCAGCCAAGTCTCCCAGCACCATTTGTTAAAAAGGGAGTCTTTTCCCCACTGAATGTTTTTAACTGGCTTGTCGAAGATCAAATAGTAGTAGGTAGTTGGGTTTATCTCTTGGTTTTCTATTCTGTGTCCCAACATCTACCTGTCTGTTTTTGTGCCAGTACCATGCTGATTTGATCACTATCGATTTATAGTACAGTCTCAGGTCTGGAAGCGTGATTCCTCCTGCTTTGTTTTTATTTCTAAGTAATGTTTTGGCTATTTGAGGTTTTTTCTGATTCCATATAAAACTAAGTATTATTTTTTCAAGACCTTTAAAATATGACAATGGAGCTTTAATAGGAATTGCATTAAAAGCATATATTGTTTGGGTTGTATGGACATTTTAACAATGTTGATTCTTCCCAACCATGAGCATGGTATGTTTTTCCATTTGTTGACATGTTCAACGATTTCTTTTCTTAGAGTTTCATAGTTCTCTTTATAGAGGTCTTTCACATCCTTTGTTAGGTAGACTCCCAAATATTTCATCTTCTTTGGCACTACTGTGAAAGGAATAGAGTCTTTGACTGTTTTTTTCGGCTTGGTTTTTGTTGGTGTATATAAATGCTACCAATTTATGAGTGTTGATTTTGTAGCCAGATACACTGCTGTATTCCTTGATCACTTCTAAAAGTTTTATAATTGAATCCCTGGTGCTTTCCAGATATACAATCATATCATCTGTGAAGAGTGAAAGTTTGATCTCTTCTGACCCTATATGGATATCTTTGATAGCCTTTTCTTCCCTAATTGCAATGGCTAAAACTTCCATTACAATATTAAAGAGCAATAGAGACAATGGGCAACCTTGCCTGGTTCCTGATCTAAGTGGGAATGGTTTCAATTTAACTCCATTCAATATAATATTGGCTGTGGGTTTGCTGTAGATGGCCTCTATCAATTTAAGAAATGTCCCTTCAATACCAATTTTCTTTAGTGTTCTGATCATGAAGGGATACCGGATATTGTCAAAAGCTTTTTCTGCATCAATTGAGAGAATCATATGGTCTTTATTTTTTAATTTGTTTATGTGTTGGATTACATTTATAGATTTATGTATATTGAACCAGCCTTGAGATCTTGGGATAAAGCCCACTTGGTCATGGTGTATAATTTGTTTGATGTGTTGCTGGATTCTATTTGCTAGGATTTTATTGAGTATTTTTGCATCAATATTCATTAGTGATATTGGTCTATAATTTTCTTTTCTTGTTGGGTCTTTTCCTGGTTTGGGGATCAAGGTGATGTTTGCTTCATAGAATGTGTTGGGTAGTATTCTCTCATTTTGTATGTTTTGAAAAAGGTTGAGTAATATAGGTACTAGTTCCTCTTTAAAGGTTTGGTAGAATTCTGATGTGAAGCCATCTGGTCCCGGGCTTTTCTTTTTAGGGAGGTTTTGTATAGTTGATGCTATTTCAGAACGTGATATCGGCCTATTCAACATTTCCACTTCATTCTGGCTAAGTCTTGGTAGGTTGAGTTTCCAAGTATTGGTCAATTTCCTTCAGATTTTCATATTTCTGAGAGTAAAGTTTCTTGTAGTATTCATTAAGGATTTTTTGAATTTCTGAAGAGTCTGTTATTTCATCTTTACCATTTCTGATTCATGAGATTACAGATTTTACTCCTTTTTTCCTGGTTAAGTTAGACAAAGGTTTATCTATTTTATTGACCTTTTCAAAAAACCAACTTTTTGATTTATTGATCTGGTGTATAATTCTTTTATTTTCAATTTCATTTAATTCTGCTCTAATTTTCGTTATTTCTTTTCTTCTGCTGGGTTTGGGATTGGAATGTTCTGCCTTTTCCAGTTGTTTAAGATGTCTCATTAAGTTGTTAACTTCCTCTCTTTCTGTTCTCTTGAGGAATGTTTGTAGTGCTATAAATTTCCCTCTAAGGACTGCCTTTGCAGTGACCCAGAGGTTCTGATAATTCATGTCTTCATTGTCATTTTGTTCCAAAAATTTGGAAATGTCCTGCTTAATCTCATCAATGACCCATTCGTCCTTCAGCATGAGGTTGTTTAGCTTCCATGTTTTTGTTTGAGTATGCATATTCTTGTTGTTATTGAGTTCAACTTTTATTCATGATGGTCTGAGAAGATATAAGGAATAATTTCTATTTTTTAAAATTTGCTGAGGTTAGACTTGTGACCTAAGATGTGATTGATTTTGGAGTATGATCCATGAGCTGATGAGAAGAATGTGTATTCACTTTTGTTGGGATGAAATGTTCTGTAGATGTCTGTTAAATCCAAATGTTGGATGGTTAAGTTTAAATCTAAAATTTCTTTGCTTAGCTTCTTTTTGGAGGATCTGTCCAACACTGTTAAAGGAATGTTAAAATCTCTGACTACTATGGAGCTGGAGGAGATGAAGTTGCTCATGTCTGTTAGAGTTTCTCTTAGAAAATGAGGTGCATTCTGATTGGGTGTGTAAATATTAATGATTGAAACCTCATCGTTTTCAGTATTACCTTTAACAAACATAAAATGTCCATTTTTATCTTTACTTACTTTGGTTGGTTTAAAGCCTAGTGTATCTGTGAATAAGATTGCAACGCCTGCTTTTTTTTGCTTTCCATTTGCCTGGAATATAGATGACCATCCCTTCACTTTGAGTCTACATTTATCTTTTAAGGTAAGACAAGATTCTTGTATGCAGCAGATATCTGGTCTGAGTTTTTGTAGCCAGTCAGCCAACCTGTGCCTCTTTAGAGGACAATTTAAACCATTCACATTAATTGAAATTAATGATAAGCCTTTCAAAAGAGAAATGGGTATTTTTGATCCTTTTGTCATTGTGGAGTATAGAATTTGGTCGAAAGTTTCTGAGTGAGTTTACTTTTGTGGGGGAGGTTTGTGCTGGTCGTTATGGAGGATAGATCTGAGAATATCCTGGAAAGCTGGTTTAGTTATGGCAAATTTCTTTCAATATATGGATGTCATTAAAGTATTTAATTTCTCCATCATAAATGAAACTCAGTTTGGCTGGATATAGGATCCTGGGTTGGAAGTTATTTTGTTTTAGGAGATTAAAAATGGATGACCACTCCCGTCTAGCTTGAAAGGTTTGAGCAGAGAGATCTGCAATTATTCTTATATTCTTCCCCTTGTAGGTAATGGTTTTCTTGCATCTGACTGCTTTCAGAATCTTCTCTTTCGTATTAACTTTAGTGAAGTTGACTATGATGTACCTGGGGGATGTCTTACTCGGGTTGAGTCATGCTGGGGTTCTGAAACTGTCTGCTATCTGAATTTCAGAGTCTCTAGGCATGTCTGGAAAATTCTCTTTCATAATCTCAAGAAGAGGGGACTCTGTGTCTTGTGAAGCCAGTTCGTCACTTTCAGGTATAAGACGAATATTGGTTTTCTTCGAGTTATCTCAGAGCTCTCTGAGAGAATGATCCGTTCTTGCCTTCCATTTCTCTTCCTCTTTGAGCATTTGGGAGCGTTTGAAAGCTCTGTCTTCAGTGTCAGAAATCCTTTCTTCTGCTATCTCCATTCTGTTACTGAGGGCTTCTACTGTATTTCTCAGATCTTTGAGTGTTGCAACTTTTTGTTTCAATGTGTCAAAATCTTTGAACATTTTGTCTTTGAATTGGTTGAATTCTTGGGACATCTTCTGAATTAATCCTACAATATCTACCTCCATCTTTACTTCCATTTTGTTGATCTTGTTTGCAATCGAAATTCTAAGTTCGATTTCAGACATCTCAGCTATCTGTTTGTGGATGGGATCCTGTGGATTGGCATGTTTGTCACTCCTTTGGGGAGTTGAACTGTTTTGTTTATTCATGTTGCCAGAGTTTTTCCGCTGATTCTGCCCCATGATTGTTTATCAGCATTTAGCTAGATGAGCAGTTCAGGTGAAATTGGACTGGAACTTCTATGGTTGTGGTTGACCAGCCCTTCACCTAGGAGCTGGGACTGGTGACTGCAGCTTTTCCTCTACAATTTTGCAAATTGCCTATACAATATTACAATCTGTGACTCTAGAGGCCTGCGTGGTGTAGTGGGGGTAAGTGGCTCTGTCTTGTAGTCAGCTGATCTCTGTCTAATCCTAGTATATCAGTAACCCTGGGTTGCAGTCTCAGCTTCGGTGAAATACAAGCAACTAGGACATCCCTTCCCCATAGGTAATATCTGGAAGAGGACAATCAAACCTTCTCACTACACAAATACCTGGGACCCACCTTGAAGGGTCCTTGTATAATTTTTCTAGTTCAAGAGTTCCAGACCAATTGTCCTTGATAGCCCCCCAGTCTCTAGCTGGAAAGTCCAAGAGGACTCCAGCAACTAGATGTTGGGAGTCTATTGGCAACTTGAGTGTGATTTGAGCACCTTTAGTGCTCCGAGGAGTCAGAAATGCCCACAGGTAGGAGGTTTAGAGCCAGGGAGTTGATGCCTCTTACCTCACCTTGGTCCTCCTTCACCACCAGACTCTGATCACTCCAATCCCTGACAGTCTCTCTGGCAGTCTCTGTTAACCCAGTCTTTGTGGCCCTGCTCTTTCCAATAAGCAAATGTGCCAGGGCTATGTGCCTGCCAGAGTCAAAGTGAGGTTTT
>CAUYRH010068500.1:0-10603 GCA_963574655.1 Perodicticus potto
TAGTCCCAGCTACTTGGGAGGCAGAGGCAAGAGACTCGCTTGAGCCCAGGAATTGGAGGTTGCTGTGAGCTGTGATGCCACAGCACTCTATCCAGGGTGACAGCTTGAGGCTCTGTCTCAAAAATAAATAAATAAATAAAAAATAAAATTCAAGTTTAAAAAAGTTACTGTGCTAAGGATAAAAATATTAACTTCCTTATTAATTCAGATAATTAAGTTGTCTATCAATTCTTTCATAATTTTGTTAAAAAAGTGGTTTATTCTTGAGCAGAAATCTTTTTTTTTTTAAAGACACAGAGTGTCACTTTGTTGCCCTTGGTAGAGTGTCATGATGTCACAGCTCACAGCAACCTCCAGTTCTTGGGCTTAGGCTATTCTCTTGCCTCACCCTCCCAAGTAGCTAGGACTACAGGCGCCCGCTACAACGCCTGGCTATTTTTTGTTGCAGTTTGGCCGGGGCCAGGTTTGAACCTTCAACCCTCGATATATGGGGCCGGCGCCCCACTCACTGGGTCATGGGTGCCGCCCTTGAGCAGAAATCTTATTGAAAGATATGTGGTTGGTTAAAATAAAGAAGAGAAAATAAAACTTTAAAACAAATATTAAATACTTCACAAATGAATTTTGATATTTCAGTATTTGCCTATTACAATTGAAATATCTGTATCATCTTACTAACAAATCTAAGCTTTAGAAGGTTCACTAAAATTATAATACGTTACTGTGTCTTTGCTTTGTATCTCGTTTCCCATCCTGCTGGTTTGCATCAAATTTACCTACTACAAAACAAAAAGACCTTAATCCTATACTCACAATAACCCTTCACACAGGCATATTCTTGGCACAAACCTGCGCAGAGACTTCCACGGTTACCAGCTGCTGCAGATTACCTTTATTAAAAAAAAAAAAATGACTAGACCTTTAGCTCCTGCAATGATCTGTAGACTCCCAAAGCTGCATATTTCCAGCCACTTTTGAGTTGCATGCTGTAGCAAAACAGTCAGCACCTCTCAATAGATATTGCTGCAGAGAAAGATTTTAATTCAGCAGACTTTCTGTGTTAGAAGCAACGCCATTTCCCCCTAAAAACAAAACAGCTCAATATAGCCAGCCAGCCATATCATTCGTTATTTACTTATTATTTGGTGGGCTTTCCTTTGGTGATAGGGGACTCCTTTTGCTGGGGTACCATGGTGGAGGAACAGGGACAGGAACCCTACTTTAATGCCAATCACTGTAGGAGTTTCTTTTAAAACTTTAAATTTTATTCCCAAATGATTAGGTAACAGAAATAAGATCCCTCCTATCTTGTGTGTCCCTCTTCTATCTAACACATTGTAGGCTATGAGGTTCCTCCTACTATTACTTAAACTATAAGATCACAAATAATGCATGTGCATATTTATGTGTTTCAGGAGTAAATTTTCATGAGAAATATAATTTATTATTATATGTTTCTGAACATATATTTGTAAGAAAATTAAATATCCTATCTGTGTATTATACCATTTGCTATTTTAAATGGAAAAGACACTACTGAATAAATAACACACATATCAATTCCACTCCCCTTCATTGAGATTAATCAACGATGATTTACTCAATAAGACTGTCTTCTGATAGTTTTCTTCCTATATGATACATGCTGGAAAAAATCCTGGACACTGTGAGAGGTAGAATAGCATTATCCAGATGTGCCACAGGAATGAGTTTTCCAAAAATCTTTCAACAAAGCCCTAAAAGAATGTTTTGAAAATGTTAAATATTTAATTTAGTGGTTTCTAAAAATCTCTGTCGTGTACAGTAACAATGAATACTAAGCTGCAAATTTAGTCTAATTTCCTGCTACTGTCAAGTCAGAGTACCCACAAAAAACTATAGCTTGCAGAAGAATATTAATCAACCATGCACCTTGTACTGGGACCTTGCTTCTGACAGTTCTATTCTTAAACTCTGACCACTCAAAAAATATTTAAATTAAAGAGGAAAAATTAAATCATTTTTCAAGCACAAGATAGTGGTCTAGCCTACAGATTTCATTAAAAAAAATCTGCCTTGTAATAATCCATAAGATAATATGGAAAAAGGCACAAATGTCAGTAATTTTTAACTTAGCAAAGTGGGCGTGGCATGTTATCCTTACGTCAAAACACAAAACTGGACATTCAGCAAAACATCAGATGTGAATTCTCCCTCTGCAGCATTATCACATGCGTCATCAAGTACTGCCATGCCTAAGTCTAGCATCATGCCAGCACATTAAGACAGAAAGTACTATATGCAGTGTTCACTGGACCAAAGGACAGAAATAAGAAGGGGAAGTGGGGGAGAAAGAAACCCTAAAGAAGAAATTAAAAAAAGGCAGACCGTGCAATACAAACCAGATCATGGCTGCTTAGCTAATATGGGCCAACTGCTGTGGAAGAAAAATGTCGAACACCCCAAGTTGTGTAAATTTCTGTAAACATCTAAACACACACACAAACACACACAACACCAACCTAATTAGGAACATAAATATATGTTGATCCTTTACTATATTACAATTTTGAAAATAAAAGCTAAAGTTAAAATATCTGTGCTCTCTAAATTGCTTTCTTATTTTCCTGAGAGAGAAACGGTGTTTCTTAAAAGGGAAGGAGAGATTATCTTGACAGTTACAAAGATTCAGTCTTTGACTCTTCCCCTCAAATTTTACCAATAACTAACTCATTGAAACTTTCATAAAATATGTACACAATCACAAATATTAAATGCTGACAATGACAAGTTTAGAAATTTTAACAATGTATTGTGTTATTTAAAAATTATATGTGTTTTCCTTGGCTTGGCGCCTGTAGCAAAGTGGTACAGCGCCAGCCACATACACGGAGGGTGGCGGGTTCACATCCAGCCCAGGCTATCTAAATAATGACAAATGCAACAAAAAAATAGCTGGGCGTTGTGGTGGGTGCCTGTAGCCCCAGCTACCTGGGAGGCTGAGGTAAGAGATTCTCAACCTATGGGTCACGATCCCTTTGTAACAATGAAAATACATCGTGGCATTAGGAAAGTTGAGAACCACTGGCTTAAGCCCAAGAGTTTGAGGTTGCTGTGAGCTGTGACACCACAGCACTCTACCAAGGGCAACATAGTGAGACTCTGCCTCAAAAAAAAAAGAAAGAAAGAAAAAAGAAAAAAATGATATGTTTTCTAAAATGAAAATAATGTTCAAAAATTATGATTTTGGCCAGGCAAGGTGGCTCATACCTATAATCCTAGCACTCTGGGAAGCCGAGGCATATGAATTGCCTGAGCTAAGTAGTTTGAGACTAGCCTGACCAAGAGAAAGACCTTGTCTCTAAAAATAGCCAGATGTTATGGTGGGCACCTGTAGTCCAACTACTTGAGAGACTGAGGCAAGAGGATTACTTCAGCCCAAGAGTTTGAAGTTGCTGTGAGCTATGACGCCATGGCACTCTACTGAGGGCAACAAAGTAAGACTTTGTCTCAAGAAAAAAAAAAAATAAGATTTTTAAAAATTAAGAGCCAGGTAAATAATCATTAATATCTAAAACTAAACAGTGTGAAAATAGAGAAATAATCAACTTTGTGCAAAAACAAGACATTTCTTAAGCTACAGAGACCAAGTTTATTATGTTTCACAAGAGTCTGGTAAATACATATCACTCTTTAATAAGGTGTTTCTAATGAAACATTTCATGCATGAACATATGGGCCAAGAAAGGCAAAATTAATAAAGGATCAAAATACATTTTACTCCTTTATTCAATTTACAAAAACACTAAATTTAAATGTGCTATCTTTAATAAAATATTGGTATGAGTCAAAAACATTTTTCCATAAAAATAATAATGTTTCTAGATTTTTTTGGACTGATTTCCCAACACATTAAGTATTAAATTATATCCCAAACTATATTTGATTACCATAGTGCATGCAAAAAGCTCTAACCTGTACTATGTTTTTAATAAAATTTCATTCACATCAAGTGTCACACGAACATTACCTAACTAACTGTAAAAGACCCAAAATTAAGCACTGATCATCTTACCGATTCTATAGGTTTGTCAAGGGATGCTTGTTCAATTTCCAAATGTCCTTCTTCATATTGATCAAAGTGATTACCCTGAAAAAAGACAACTACAGTTACTTTTCAAAAACAATAAATACAATTTTTAATAGCCTAACTAATAAGGGTTATTTTTAACTTTGTTTTAACCTAAAAGGAAACTCTACAATCCTTCTTCAGTGGACTATCAAAACTGCACCAAATTCAGACTTTTTAAAAATCTGCAAGAACAACTTATTAAAGGAGTGTAGGACTAGTATTCTGAACTCCTCTTCCCCTGAAAAGTGCTGAAATGCTAAACTAAGACAATACCAACCATTTGGGATATTAATTCTTTCTTACACTGACTATATTAAGAACACTGCAGAATCTTAAAAACAAAGGGCCATGCTGTTTTACTTTCATAAATAATATATTGAATTTTTAATACTAAAGAAAATAAATCATAATAGAAGAATGCAAATAAAATCTATTATAATACTCTTTAGTTATAACATTACTTTTAGCCAAAACTATTAAAACATTCAACTTAAAATCATCAATTGCTACCATCCAGATTTTTAAGAAATTATAAAACAACCTCTTAACAGTTTCCAAATGCAACTATTCCTCAAGATGATCTACTGAGCAAGATAAACATGCCTATATAACACCATATATGGTCGTAATCAAGCAAGCTATCATTTGCAACTCTAACATGTCAAAACAGTTTTACAAATGATAGGTGCACACAAGTAGGACATTCTCTCTAATCATGGTTTTCTCAGATCTCCCTGCTTCATTAGGAAGAAACAGCTCAGAACTTGGCTTTAAATCAAAATATCAATTTTCTGGTTCCATTCTTTTTTTTTTTTTTTTTGGTAGAGACAGAGTCTTATTTTATCGCCCTCGGTAGAGTGCCGTGGTGTCACACAGCTCACAGCAACCTCCAACTCCTGGGCTTAGGCGATTCTATTGCCTCAGCCTCTCAAGTAGCTGGGACTACAGGTGCCCACCACAATGTCCAGCTATTTTTCTGTTTTGCAGTTCAGCTGAGGCCGGGTTTGAACCCGCCACCTTCGGTATATGGGGCCAGCACCCTACTCGATGAGCCACAGGAGCCGCCCTCTGGTTCCATTCTTGATATAAAGTAGAAGACATGAGGACTTTCCTGAAGTGATCTAAGTCAAAAGAATAAAGATTTCAGGTCAGATGTGGTGGCTCACGCCTATAATCCAGGAAGATCACTTGAGCTCAGGAGTTCCAGACCAGCCTGGGTAAGAGCCAGACCCTGTCTCTACTAAAAATAGAAAAGTTAGTTAAGTGTGATGGAGAGGTAAGAGGATCACCTGAGCCCAGGAATCGGAGGTTGCATGAGCTACAATGAGGCCACCACACTCTAGTCAGGGTGACAGAATAAGAAACTGTCTCAAAAATAAATAAATAATAAAATGATTAAAATGGTAAATTTAATGTTATGTGTATTTTACCACAACAACAATAATAAAAATCAAATCAGGGCTGGGCACGGTAGCTCACGCCTCTAATCCTAGCACTCCGGGAGGCCAAGATGGGCGGATTGCCTGAGTTCACAGGTTTGAGACAAGCCTGAGCCAGAGGGGACCGCATCTCTAAAAATAGACGGGCATGCTGGCGGGCACCTGTAGTCCCAGCTACTCGGGAGGCTGAGGCTAGAGAATCACTTGAGCCCAAGAGTTTGAGGTTGCTGTGAGCTATGATGCTACTGCACTCTACCAAGGGTGACAAAGTAAGATTCTGTCTCTGGGTGGCACCTGTGGCTCAGTGAGTAGGGTGTCGACCCTATATACCGAGGGTGGCGGTTTGAACCCAGCCTAGGCCAAACTGCAACAAAAAAATAGTCAGGCGTTGAGGTGGTAACCTGTAGTCCCAGCTACTTGGGAGTCTGAGATAAGAGAATCACCTACGTCCAAGAGCTGGAGGTTGCTGTGAGCTATGACGCCACGGCATGCTACCGAGGGCGACAAAGTGATACTGTCTCTTAAAAAAAAAAAAAAGACTCAGGAGGTGCCTGTGCCTCATTGAGTAGGGCGCCGGCCCCATATACCGAAGGTAGCGGGTTCAAACCCAGCCCCGTTGAACTGAAAAAAACAGAAAAATAGCCAGGCGTTGTGGCGGGCGCCTGTAGTCCCAGCTACTCGGGAGGCTGAGACCAGAGAATCGCCTAAGCCCAGGAGTTGGAGGTTGCTGTGAGCTGTGATGCCACAGCACTCTACCAAGGAAGACATAGTGAGACTCCGTCTCAAAATAAATAAAATAAATAAAGAGGGCAGGGCCTATGGCTCAGTGGGTAGAGCACCAGCCCCATATACCAAGGGTGGTGGGTTCAAACCCGGCCCCGGCTGAACAGCAACAAAAAAATAGCCAGGCGTTGTGGCGGACGCATGTAGTCCTAGCTACTTGGGAGGCTGAGGCAAGAGAATTGCCTAAGCCCAGGAGTTGGAGGTTGCTGTGAGCCATGTGACGCCACGGCACTCTACCGAGGGTAATAAAGTGAGACACTCTCTCTAAAAATAAATAAATAAATAAATGAAACAGCTGGCGTTGTGGCAGGTGCCTGTAGTCCCAGCTACTTTGGGAGGCTGAGGCAAGACAATCATTTAAGCCCAAAAGAGGTTGCTGTGAGCTGTGATGCAACAGCCCTCTACCGAGGACAACATAGTAAGATTGTCTCAAAATAAATTATAAATAAATAAATAAATCAAACTTACAGGTATGAAAGAACTACCAAGTAATTCTACAAGAAGGAAAATAGGTATCTTCTAGGAAAAGCCTTTCTAGTTTATTCTTGCTACATGAAAAATCACTCAAGGTCTTCTAAACAGAAATGAAATTATTAGCAAAAATCATCTTTACAGAGTTGTTTTAGAAAACCCTTTTATAGATTACAAATAGGCGCTTGCCATAACGCCTGGCTTTTTTGTTGTTGTTGTCATTGTTGTTTGGCAGGTCCCCAGCTGGTTTTGAACCCACCAGCCCTTATGTATGTGGCAGGTGCCCTAGCCGCTAAGCTACAGACATCACCCTAAAAATACATAAACATTTTAGAAGTTTAAATCTTGGCTTAGGCCGGGCATGGTGGCTTACGCCTATAATCCTAGCACTCTGGGAGGCCGAGGTGAGTGGATTGCCCTGAGCTCAGAAGTTCAAGACCAGCCTGAGCCACAGTGAGACCCTGTCTCTACCAAAAAAAAGCAGATGTTGTAGCAGGTGCCTGTAGTCACAACTACTTGCGAGGCTGAGGCAAGAGAATCGCTTAAGCCCAAGAGTTAGAAGTTGCTGTGAGCTATGATGCCACAGTACTTTACTGAGGGCCAGAAAGTAAGACTCTGTCTCAATAAAAAATAAGTAAATAGGGCGGTGCCTGTGGCTCAGCAAGTAAGGCGCTGTCCCCATATACCAAAGGTGGTGGGTTCAAACCTGGCCTCGGCCGAACTGCAAAACAAAAAAATAGCCAGGCGTTGTGACGGGTGCTTGTAGTCCCAGCTACTTGGGAGGCTGAGGCAAGAGAATCGCTTAAGCCCAAGAGTTTGAGGTTGCTGTGAACTGTAATGCCACAGCACTCTACCAAGGGTGACATAGTGAGACTCTGTGTCAAAAAAATAAATAAAAGTTTAAATCTTGTTAGGTAAATAGACTATAGTAGTAGTTACATGAATCTATACAGATGTTTAAAATTCATAGAATTGTGCATCAAAATTAATTCAAAATTACTGTATGATTTTTTTAAAATTAAATAAACATTTAAAAACAGGTCTAGAAGCTAGTAGTAGAAGTTAACTCTTAAAACTAGGTACCTAAAAGACATGAGGAGGGGAAGCTATTTTTAACTGCATATTTTTCCTTTTGAATTTCATGCTTATTGTATTTTTTTTTTTTAAATAGAGACAGAGTCTCACTTTATTGCCCTAGGTAGAGTGCCATGGCGTCACACAGCTCACAGCAACCTCCAACTCCTGGGCTTAGGCGATTCTCTTGCCTCAGCCTCCCCAGTAGCTGGGACCACAGGCGCCGGCCACAACGCCTGGCTTTTTTTCTGTTTTGCAGTTCGGCCGAGGCTGAGTTTGAACCCGCTACCTTTGGTATATGGGGCCAGCGCCCCACTTGATGAGCCACAGGCGCCGCTCATGCTTATTGTATTTTTTAAACATGTTTAAAATATCTCATTAGAAATTTATTTTAAATGGGGTTATTTCAAAAATAGGCAGGTATGCTGGGGCATGCCACAAAAGCAAAACGTTTACCATGACGGCAGCAATCTTGGGTAGCATAAAACATTTTCCTCCTACCCCCCCAAATAAGTACAGCCCCAACACAATGACATTAAAAACCAAGTAAAAGTAAATAAAAAACCAGGTGACTTTGGGTTTGATGATGTCTCTTTAGATACAATACCAAAAGCACAATCTAGGTAAGAACAGATAAGTTGAACTTCATTAAAAAGAAAATCTTATGCTTTGCAGAACACACTACCAAGAGACTAGGAAGACAAGACAGTTTGGCAGTTTCTCACAAAATGAAACATTTTTACTATACAATTCAGCAGTCACACTCCTTAGTATTTACCTAAAAGAGTTGAAAACTTATGTCTACACAAAAACCTGCACACAGATATTTATAACAGCTTTATTCATAATCACTGAAACTTGGCAGCAACCAACATGTCCTTCAGTTGGTGAATGGATAAACTGTGATACATCCAGTCAATGGAATATTTTCAGCACTAAAATGAAAACAACTATCAGGTCATGAAAAGACATGGAAGAACCTTGGATACATAGCACTAAGGGAAAAAAGCCGATCCGAAAAGGCTACATACTCTCCATTCCAAATATATGACATTCTGAAAAAGACAAAACTACTGAAACAGTGAAACAATCAGTGGTTGCCAGAGATCTGGGGGAAGAAAGGAAGAACAGGTAAAGCACAGGGGATTTTAGGACAGTGGAACAATTCTCTGATACTATAGTAGTAGATAAATGTCATTACCTATTTGTCAAAACCCACAGAACTATGACACTAAGAGTGAACCCTAATACAAACCGTGGGCTTTGGCTGATGATGCTATGTCAGTGTTGTTTCATATACTGTAACCAATGTATCATAACAAATGTACAGAATGTTGATGATGCTGAAGGGGGGAACATTTTGTGTTTTCATGTCAACTTTACTATGAACCTAAAACTACTTGAAAAATTAAAGGCCAGGCTCGGCGCCTGTGGCTCAGCGGGCTAAGGCGCCAGCCATGTATACCTGAGCTGGCAGGTTCGAATCCAGCCCGGGCCTGCCAAACAATAATGACAGCTGCAACCAAAAAATGGCCATGCATTGTGGTGGGTGCCTGTAGTCCCAGCTACTTGGGAGGCGGAGGCAGGAGATTCGCTTGAGCCCAGGAACTGGAGGTTGATGTGAGCTGTGAAGCCACGGCACTCTATCCAGGGAGACAGCTTGAGGCTCTGTCTCAAAAAAAAAAAGAAAAAGAAAAATTGAAGGCCAGGCGTGGTAGCTCATGCCTGTAATCCTAGCACTCTTGGAGGATGAGGCAGGTGGATTGCCTGAGCTCTTAAGTTAAGAGATTAGCCTGAGCCAGAGCGAGACCTCCTCTCTAAAAATAGCCAAGCGTTGTGGTGGGCACCTGTAGTCCCAGTTACTTGGGAGGCTGAGGCAAGAGAGCCCAAGAGTATGAAGTTGTTGTGAGCTGCGATGCCATGGCACTACTGTACCGAGGGCAACAAAGTTAAGATTGTCTCAAAAAAGAAAAATTGAAATCTATATATATATTTTTAAAAGTAAACAACAAAAAAGCTAATAATTACAATAAACTCATATTCCACATCTCTAAAGCATTTCTTCCAAACAGCAAGTCTACTTTAAAACTTTACTACAGGGTGGCCTGTCTCCAGAGGCGAAGGTCTCCTGGGACAGTGACCCCATCGGAGCCCAAACTGGACTGAGAGTGCCTGGGGCAAATTCTCATGGCTCCAGCATGTGTCATCAACCCTCAAGAGCCCAAAGTTTGCCTTATAGTGGAGCGCCAGGAGAGAAAATTTCTTTTGGACACTGGAGCAACTTTTTGTGTACTTTTCTCTAATCCTGGTCTTTTATCTCCCAAATCCATAACTATACAGGGGGTGTCTGGAAAGCTAGTTACCAAATTTTTCTCCCTGCCTCTAAGCTGCAATTGGGATGACTTGCTGTTCTCTCATGCCTCCCTAATCATTCCCGAAAGTCCTGCTCCCCGTTTGGGGAGGGACATACTAACTAAAACAGGAACTTTTCCCTCCTGGAGATCTAGTCATGATCAAAACTCTTCCCTCTAATTCACCTTCCCTGACCCCAAATTGGGAAGTCCCCTTTCCTGCTATCTTGTCTTCTTCTACTGTTAAAGTTATAGGAGTCGATTCCTGCATACATCATTCACGCGTAAAGTCCTGGAACCCTCCATCTTCTACGGAGGCAGGCAATGAAGCCAGCCAACCACAGACCACCTACACTTGTGAGCCAAAAGAAAGT
>CAUYRH010068502.1:0-14945 GCA_963574655.1 Perodicticus potto
CGCATGTAAGATAATGGAGATTTTTGTGTGTGGGGGGGGGTGTTTGAGACAGAGCCTAAAGCTGTCACCCTGGATAGAGTGCTGTGGCATCACAGCTCACAGCAACCTCCAATTCCTGGGCTCAAGTGAGTCTCCTGCCTCTGCCTCCCAAGTAGCTGGGACTACAGGTGCCTGCCACAATGCCCAGCCATTTTTTGGTTGCAGCTGTCATTGTTGTTTGGTGAGCCCAGGCTGGATTCGAACCCACCAGCTCAGGTGTACATGGCTGGTGCCTTAGCCCATTGAGCCACAGGCACTGAGCCAGATAATGGAGTTTTATTTAGATGATCTTAAGTTCTCTTCTAGCTCTCTTTGTCTGTAAGTATCAGAGAAAACAGATGTAGATATCAATATCTATCCAAAACGAAACAAAGAATGTCTTTTTTTAATTTTTTAAATAATTAATAATATTTAGTGAGTTCTTTTTTTATGTCAGATATCATTCTCATAATTTAATCATCCCAGCAAACCTTTAAATTGAGTGTCATATTCACTCATTTTGCAGTTATAGAAACCACAGCCCAAAGAAGTTAAATAATTTGGTAGAAATCACACAACTGAGAGGTATGAGAGACGTGTCTCAAACTTTTTAAACATGAGAAAAGGGCCCCTGCTCTGAACTTTAGGTGATACTAGCTTTGATTAATGCTATTTCTCAAGATTTGAAAACAGTATCTTGCCTCTCTCTATATTTCCATGATGCTCAATAGCTTTCTTTGCATGATAGCTTGTGTCCCTGATAATCATGAGTTTCTGTAGTTTTCTTCTAAAACTGTTAAGTACCATGTAGATCTATCTACTTCAGTAAATGGGGACGTGGGGACGTGTACACATTTCCAGTGATTCTATCATGACTTGGCTTGTCTTCATACAAGGCACTGTTTTGTTCAGGAAAAGAAAAATAAAATATAACCCAGAATTTCCCAATTGTATTGGGAAGCCTACCATGTAATATTAATGTCACAAAGATGTTTTACAGGAAAATGGAGCTCTATGTTTAAAAAAAATATGCAAAATACTAAATTACATAATATTTGTCAGGTTTCTTTAGTAAGAAATTGCTTCAAAATTTGTATTATGTGGATGTGTACTAGGCAGAAATTCTTAGACTTTTCAAATGATAAAAGTCTTATTTTTTCATGGATCATATAACAAAAGATATATGAGCACACTTAGAGAATTGTTTATTCAATTATTTGTTTATTCAAATAACTAAATCAGATCTTCATGAAAATTCATATATCGCTTAGATGGGAAGCTTTGATAATTGGACATTATATTATAGAAATAAATTGTTATAGAAATGGAGCCACTATTCCTCTATTTGCACATTAAACAAATATAATCTACATCTTTATTTTTCAAAAGACAAGAAGGCTGCATTGGGCCACAGAGTTCAGTCTCATTTGTTTCATCCTTTCTGACACAAACTGTTCATAACAAACTGAGTCCAGCTCGTGTGAGAGCAGGAAATACAGGAACTCTATTATGGTTAAATCACTGAGGCATGGTTATGAGCCTGACTCAGGTGTATATGTCAGCTTCTTAATTCCATTTCAAAATCTGCCTTTTCTTCCCAGCTAGAAAGCAGCCTCTGTTGATCTATGGAATCAGGTAGGTTAGGGTCCTTCCATTTATACTGGACTGAAATGTTTCATGCCTCTTTCTGGCACAGGGCTATTTATCATAATACTGGATGTCTAACACCACAGAACACATCTTTGAGGGCTCATTCGTAATGCTTGATTAATACAGGCAGTCAAACTTCTGAAAATGTCCTCAGTAGGTCACACAACCACCAACAAATCACGATAGAAAGTGAAATAAAGTTGACCAGTAAAAGGCAGGAATAAAGTAACTGTGCATTTTTCAAAAATGAGTTATATTCAGTAAAAGGGATATACATACACACAAACACACATACCTACATATTATATATACATGAATAGATACAACTATTCCATATGTGTGTGTGATTTTATATATATAAAATATATATATGTATACATATGTATACACACACACACATTTATAACCTCAATGTATAATAAAGGAAATGGCCAATTGCCACTCTTGGAAGCAACCCAATAGTTCTTAATTCCTAAACTCTTGATTTAAATCTATAGGCAAGCAATCAAATTAAATGATCTTTTTCTTTCTTCTGGCCTTTTTCCTCTCCTGGATACTCTTGAACACTCTCCCCTATCTTGAGACTTCCCTGGGCTTCCTATATGATAAGTAGTGCAAAATACAAGAACACAACTAATTCACAGTTTTAGTACAGGTGATTTGGTGAAAAAAGAAAAGATCAGAACAGACAATGAAGTTTTATTTGTTGCTGATTTTAGCAAACCCCAAAACAGTTTTCTATCTTTTGTACTTAATATCATCTTATGCTGTATAGCCTATAAAAGTTACCATTAAGTTTGACCTTTTTATCTGTCTTCTTTGTATCTGCTTTGTTTCATTAGTTGCAATAACTATCCTTCTGACTCTCCTTGGTAGACTCTTGGACTATTATCTTCTTCTGATTTCTTTGCTTACTCCTTTCATAATCAGGCTCCAAGCTTCACAATACTTTAGCACTTGGTCCTAATGTTCTGCCTATTCTTTCGTAATGTATTAAAGAAAAAAGAAAGATTTCATTTTTTAGTAACTCCTCCATTAGGAATTGGAGTCTATTGGATTTCAAGTCTGGGCCTCAAGAAGCATTGCAAATTTCCATCCTCCCTTTCGAGATTTCTGCACCATGGCCAAATGAACAAGTCCCAGACAGTCTGCAGGAGGATTTCAGACCATGTGGAGCACAGATGAGTCGTCACAGATAGGTTGTTTTGCACTTGCCAACCCTAGGATGATCTAGAGCTGTCTGCAGAAACTCAAATGAGAGCTGCAGAAGCCTGGCCAAGGTCAGTTGAGCCTGGTCCAGATAAGCAAAACTGCCTTGCTGAGCCCAGGACAAGTGTCAAACCCAAGAACTGTGAGCTCAATAATTTCTAGTTGTTTTAAGCAGTGAGATTTTGGGGTGACTTATTGAGCTGTAACTACCTAGTAAGTACAGTTCTTATTTCCTTTTTATAAATCATCTATCACAGTCCGTTATTATTTTCTTTGTTTACTTATTTATTAGCCATTTCCCTGTAAATGGAGGATGATTTCTTTATTTTTCTTGTTCTCTGATATATTTAAAACACTTAGTGACTGACATATCAAAGGGGCATGTTGAAGAGTTACTGAATAAATAAACATGTTTGGATGAATAAATGTTTATAGGTAAACTTTAGATGCAAAAGCACATTGATAAAAATAATGTTTGTATCAGTTGTACTGATTATAACCTTTATGCTCAATGGAAGGATTTTTTGTAAACTCTAATGGCATTTTTAAAATTTTTGTTTTAAATTATTTTTTGTACTGGTATCTAACTTCAATTTTTGCCACATTTCTAACTTTTTTGAATTGTAGATGTCCATTATATGTGAACAGCTTTGGTAGTCTTTTTCAATGAAAATATTAGCTACTGTGATATATCTACTTTTATATTTAATTGAATATATATGCACACACACACAGAGGGTGCCAAAAAATGTATATACTTCATTAAAATTGCAATACATAAGTCACATTTGACTTCTGCAATTACAAGAGTGGCTAAACATGGCTTGTATTCATCTTTTGTTATCAGTGTGTATTGAGTATTACAATTTTAATGTATTTTTTCTTTCTTAAAATGTACATATGTTTTTTGGTGCTCTGTGGGTGTGTGTGTATGACTGAATGTCTACAGCCAGAGAAAGTAGATATTCAACAACACCAACTCAGAATTTTAAGTCAGCATCTGCAGTTCAGATGAGCTGAACCTTTCTCAGGAAGACAGATGAATGGCTAACAAACATATGAAAAAGTGCTCATCATCTGTAACCATTAGAGAAATGCAAATCAAAACCACCCAAGATATCACCTAACCCCTGTGAGAATAGCCCACATCACCAAGACCCAAAGCTGCAGATGCTGACCCAATGTGGAATGAAGGGAACACTTTTGCACTACTGGTGGGACTGCAAACTAACATAGCCTCTTTGGAAAAAGGTATGGAGAATCCTCAAAGAACTCAAAATTATTTTCTATCTTTAATTATTGTTATATTCCTATGTTCTCTAAAACACTTCTGATCTCTTTTTCTTTGTGTCTTTATCCTTTCGTGATTCATTGCCACTATTTAACTAAGGCAGAACTTTCAAGAGACAAAAGGTTGTATTCATGTGCAGTCTTTAGCCTCTGCCAGGCATAAAGAAGAGAAATGGCTAACTCCTTGCAGACTCCCAAACTCTGTTTCCTCACTGTTTTACTCTTTGTATCATGTGTTACTGCTTCTTAGATGTTTGATTAAATTGTACAAATTGCCCTTCTTTACTTTTTAGTATCTTCTCAATCTCTCTTTTTCTTTTTTTGCCTGCTGTTTCCTCTTCCCAAAATGCCATTGCTGTTGGTTACCTGGCAATTTGTATGTACAACTCAAAGCCCACCTGACATATCACCTCCTCTTCAGTCTTCCTTGACCAGATCCAGATCAAATCAATAACTCTCATTTTCACATCCTCAGTAATTTGCACATACATTCATCAGCAAACGTAAAACATTTGTTTACTTCAATACATCTCTATATATGCTTGTATGTCTTGTTGACATTGAATTCCTGCTTTAAGAAACAATGCCTTTCCAATCTTTGTACTATTCTAGATCCAGCACAGTTCCTGCTAACAGCAGGCTTTTAATGAATGTTCATTTATAACATAATTTTATGTGTTTAATTTTATATCTCTGGGCTTCAGTTACCTTAATTCCAAACAAAATGGCCTTAGTTTTGAAACTTTGCTATCCTCTGGCTCTCTAGCTGTGTGACTGAACAAACTACTTAATCTTTCTTTGCTTTTTTACTTTTATGGAATGGGACTAGTAATATCTACTTTACATGAATATGATAAAATGAGCTTAGTAATAGATAACACTTAGCACTGTTCCTGACATGTAATAAATGTTAAACACATGTTAATATCATCATCATCATCGCTGTCGACATTATCATTCTCCGTTACACCTGTGTTCACATTACGCAGCATGATTTCCTCTGTCTTAGCACTGACAGCTCTGTGTTGCCTGTGAATGTTTTTGTCATCCTCACATAACAATGATAGAGCCTCAAGGTGAAGGATTTTTCCTGTCCATATCGATTTTCTCAGCCCCAAGATTAGTGCCTAAATATCCTTTGCTCAATTAATGTCTGTTTAACAAATTATTATATGAATGGAAAATAAACATATTAAACATATTAAAAGCTTAGAGATGTACAGAGGGAAGAATTTTGGCCCCTGTAACAACTTCTGACAGGGTATATCAAAGAATGTCTGTTTAGATTGCGACTTGTCATTCCCACTCAGTACTAGGGTCAGTACAACCAGTAACTTAGAAAGTGTGTGGTTTACTTAACAGACTCCTCTCCAAACCACTAACACTCAAATATTGTATTTAACTAAGGGAATTAAGCCAAGCATATTAACTTTCACATATTAGAGCCAACATTACAGCTACCTTTCAACACAACCAAAGTTTCAAACTTCTGAAGTTTTCTCACATGCCTCTTTCTTTAAAAAAATACAAAGACTCATCAGGATAGGTGTTCACATGGTGGCATCATCCCTGCACCCTCAGTGCCACACTTCACTTATCTCATCCCCACGATTTTGGAGAGAGGGGATGCAGTTTTGCCCAAATCATGACAGTAAATCTGCTTCCCACTCAGATGTGACAGGTGGCTTCCAGACAGGTAGGCTGGTAGAGCCGGGCTTCCTTTCATGCTGTCAAGGAGCGGCAGCACCCTGCTGGTTGACAACCACAGCTTCACCATCATATTGAGACTCTCTTTTTAAAAAATATCCCCAGCCATGAATCTTAGAGAGATTTAGTCCTGTTGTGAGCAAGGCTGTTGCACATTGGCGGAGCTCTGCAATGGTCTGCATATCCCAACGTATCTCCATCTGTGTGGGGCATCTGTCTCTTCCATGCTGCCATCTGACTTGTCTTAGACCAGATATCCAGGCTTCCCTTAAGGAAGATAGGAAAGGAGCTCAGAGTCAACCTCAGGTTTAGACAGCAACTGATTCTGCCCTTATCTTTTAATCCAGTGCTTTTCAAATTCTCGTGTGCTTACTAATTACCCAGGATTCTTATTAAAATGCACATCTTAGAAGGGTACAGGTGAAACTTACTAAATGTAGACTATGAAGGTCTTAACACAATAACTAAGAAAATGCCATGAAGTCTATGTTAATCAGTTTGATGAAAATATTTCAGATTGTATAAGAAACCAGCACATTGTCCCTCATGATTGTCTTAATGTACACAGCTATGATTTAATAAAAAAAAATGTGCATTCTAATTGAAAAGTTCAGGTGTTGGGCTTGAAACTCTGCATTTACAACGAATTCCTGAGTGATGCCGGAACTGCTGGTTTAAAGAGAACATTTTGGATAGTAAGGTTTTAATCAGCAGAATTTAGAGGCTAGCTTGTCTCCTACCTTTGAACTCCCATGACAACATAGCATTCATTTCCTAGGTGTACTTGATAGTATATGCCTCACCTTATAATTAGCTTATCACCTGATTCTGTGCTAACTTATTGTCCTAATGATCAGTACCTCAAATGCTTAAAAATATACACTAAATTGAATTGACAAAAAGTATCAGGAACCAAACAATTTAATTTACTCAATTAGTAAATCAATATATTAACTAACAGATGAACACTTATCTGTTTGCTTTTTATTCCCATTTTAATATTTTGTGCTTTTCAGAGATTCTAGTAAGGAAGAAAGGCAATTAATTCCCTTAAATCCAACTTATTTAAATTTAATAAACGAACTATAAAAAAAGGGCTTTGGAAAAGCACAACCTTTCCCTTCAAGGACTTTACAATGTCACGGGGTGAATGGACATCAATGTGAGTAGGAGGAAAGTGGATAATATGCTCACACACTATGCTGCAAAACAGAGGGAAGAATATGCTGAGTGCTGTGGAATAGGCAACAGGGGAGAAGGCTTTAGCCCTTTCTAATCCAATTTTTCTGCCATCTGCACATCCTCCAGCTCTTACTTATTTTTGGTGGGAAAGAGGTTGGCGGATGACTCGTAATTATCCTACAGTTTTAAGTCATAAATGAGGGTTGACTTTTGTTAGATATTTTCTCTGCATTTATGAAGATGATCATATGTTTTCCTTCCCCCTTAGTTTTTGATATTGTGAATTGTATTGAATGATTTTAAATGTTAAACCAACCTTTCATTTCTGAGCTAAACTCCACTTGGTCATAATATACCATTCTTTTCTTTCTTTTTTTTTTTTTTGTATCTTCTATCAGAGATGTCTGAAAAAACATGCAAGAAAGAAATGTTTTAATCTGTGCTCTCTAATGTAGTGGCCACTGGATACCTGCAGCTATTGAGCATTTTAAATTTTACTTAATACAATTTTATTTAATTATAATTAAATTATTTATTTCAATTTATTTCAGATTAATATGAGAGTACAAATGATGAGATTATTTGGATTTGTTATATAGGATACAGATTTGTATATACCCTTACATTGTGCCCATTAGGTGAGAGCCTTCCAAGTCCCCTCCCTTCACCCCCTCCACCCCTACTTGAATTCAAATGTGTTTTTCTCTCATGTGAGTGTGTAGTTGTTTATCTATTGATTTCATATTAGTGTTACAAACTTTGAATACTTGCTTTTCCATTCTTGTGATACTTAAGTAAGAAGAATGTGCTTCAACTCCATTGAGGTTAATACAAAAGACATAAAGTTTCCATCTTTCTAATGGCTGAATAGCATTCCATGGTATACATTTACCAGAGTTTATTAATCCATTCATGTGTTAGTGGGCATTTGGATTGATTCTACCTCTTGGTGATTGTAAATTGGCTGGATAAACATTCTAGTGCAAATGTCCCTATAGAAAAATGAGTTTTTTCTATATTGTTAAATTCAATTAACTAAAATTTTTAAACCAAAAGTTGTTTATTAGGGATATTGATTTATAGTTTTTTTTTAATGTCTTTGTTTTTGGTATCAGAGTAATAGTTATGTCATAGAATGGGTATGGGTTTGGAAATATTTCCTTCTCTCCAGTTTTCTGGAAGAATATGTATAGAACAGGTGTTATAACTTTCTTAAATGTTTGTTAGCATTCACCAGCAAAGCCATCTGGGTCTGGAGTATTCCTGGTGAGATTTTTATTCATACATTCAACTACTATACTTGACGAATTCAGATTATCTCTTTGTTTTAAAGGGTGCTTTGTTAGTTTGTATATTTCAAGGGATTTGCCCATTTCATCTACATTGTTGAATTTATTTACATATGGTTGTTCATAGGTCTTGCTACTCTAAATGGTTTCCAGGCAGCAGTATCCATATTCCCTGGGAGCTTGTTAGGAACAGCAATTCTTGGATACTGACTGAACTACTTAGCTACAGTCTGGGGTAGAGCAGCAATCTTTGTTTTACTAAGTTTATCAGGTGACTGTGATGTAAAGTTTGAGAGACAGTGGCATAGAATATGCTAAGTTCTGTGAATAGCCAGTGAAATGGAGGCAGAAGAGCATCAGAGCAGTGATGTTCAATAGAAATATGATAGGAGTCAGATGTGTCATTCAAAATTTTCTATTTTATTTAAAGAGTGGCTTTAAAGACTTTTAAGTAAAATTAATTTAAAAATTTGTTTTACTTATCTCAGTCTATTATCAACATGTATTCAATATAAAATTAATGAGATATTTTACATTCTTGCTCTTTCTGTAGTATGTCCTTTGAAATCCTTTGTGTATTTTACATAGCATCTGAATTTAGACTTGTTATGTTTCAATTGCTTAATAGTCACATGCGACTGTTAGCTACCATATGGGACAAAGCAGCTTTAGATTTTATTATTTCAAAAGTGGTTCCTAGACCACCAGCACCAGAATCACATAGGATCTAATTCAGAATCTGCATTTTCACACAATCTCCAGGTAATTTGTGTGCACTTTTAAATCTGAGAAACAGGACCTTTGAAGGTTTTGAAATTCATGTGGTAGGAAAATATACCTCATTTTCCTGGGTAGCGAAAGCTACCTCTCAGTGGAATTTATTTCCTTTACATCCACCCTGTGGCTCTCAGAGCTTCCAGTCATCTGGCAAATCCTTCTATTCCTGGGCTTTGGGACCTTGTTGACATCTAGGAGTTGGCAGTATTGCAACATTTAAGCTGTTCTAAACATAAACTACTTGAGAAACGTCCAGGAATACCTAATTCCCACACTGAGAACTATGTGACACCCTCCCTTTCTTCCGGAATATTTTCCGAGGATTTCATGAAAAAGTAATAATTGCATCCAGTACAAACTGTTTTGAAGAGAAAACACCAATAACATAGAAGTTTCTGAAAAGAGATAATATAATTGTCTTAGATAAGGAAGAATGAGGGAAAGTTCAGTTAATGAAAAAATGGATCTAGTATGCAGCCACTTCTATGAAAGATGAATCACACTGTAAAAATAAGTTAATTAGTCAAGGTAAGTGAGAAAATATATCTCAAGGTCTGGATTTTAAGAGGATGAAAAAAGAAAATCACTATTGTTTGCCCCACAGTAAGTTAACTAAGAAGTGATGACTTAGAAGGAGAAGAAAGTTAATGAGAATCTGTAGTCGACTTCCTCCTTCTCTTCGAGCAACAGTAACAGGATACCGCTCTGCTTCTCAGTATTTCGATGGCGTTAAACAACTCATAGAAGTCTTAAACTTTTGGAGTGTTGTTCTAAAACACTCAGATAAGGAATGATACAGTGGAGGGAGAAGATATCCCCTGAGGATGGGTCATAAAAGCAAGGTATTTTAGGATTTATTTATAACAACACATTCTTGATCTTCTTTTTATGCCCAGACAATGTTCTGTGGGAAATGCTGGTGAGGTGTTCTGGAACTGTGCTTGTCAAAATTCAGATGCACATAAATTGAGCAATAAAGAACTCAGCTACAGATGCATCTTGGTGAACAACCTAGTTAAGAACAGATACATTTGGGGGAATTAGTAAAAGCAAGTTTCTGTATTTTACTGTT
This sequence comes from Perodicticus potto, assembly GCA_963574655.1. Classification (NCBI taxonomy): domain Eukaryota; kingdom Metazoa; phylum Chordata; class Mammalia; order Primates; family Lorisidae; genus Perodicticus; species Perodicticus potto. Next base: position 10,195 of record CAUYRH010068502.1, read on the forward strand.
CGTTCAAACTATAGGTAGCAAAACCCTTTTAAACCACCGCCCCCGAGGGTTTTCTTACAGTCACCCTGGGCTTCCATCGAAATAGCTTTTTGTTGTTGTTGTCCCAGACAATGCCATTTTAGGAATCAAGTGATTTCTGTTGTTACTATTTAATACACTCCCAAAGCTCCAGCTCTCATTTATGCAGCAAAAGCAAAATTGAATTATTTCTCGTTTTTCTCCCTTAAAGGGACTGAAGTTACATACAACTAAAACTACGTATTAGTGCTAGCCATGCTGAAAAAAACAAGTGATGAAAAATCAAAAACACAAACAACTTCAATTCCATCCACCGAGACCAATTTTGTCCTCAGACAGGAAGGTGTATTTATTGGTCAGGTAAAGGCTGCCGTACTTAGAATGCAGCCCCATGATTCCCCATCATACCCTCTCATACAGGCTATCCATGAGCAAAATGGATAAAAGCATCTATGAGAGATCTACTTGGTAAATGCCTATGGGGCTTAGAGGCTGAAGTGTATTTAAAATGTAAAACCCACAGCCCACTGAGAAACCAGAACGCCAGTGAAGGTAATCAGAACACCAGTGAGGGTAACCATCCACCAGTCTTTCTTTAGAAAGAGACTCTTAACTGTGATAGGCCCCTGGTTAGGCTATTAGACATCTCCTGCCAATTTACTCATATCGCACGTCCTTACTGTGCCCATGGACAACAGGCCTCGAACACCATCTGTCACTTTAGACGCTGAATTGGAATGTCCCTTCAGACACCAACACATAAATTCACATCTACCTTGACTACCTAAGGGGCCTCCAGCTTGCTTTGCTAGCTGTCTGTCTCTGGTCTAACACTGGTACTGGCATTCTTTCTAACTCCCAGCTTGACCTGAGTTTTCTTCCACATGGCTTCAGAATGAGTTATGGTTTATGAACTTTACCATTTCTTTTGTCATTACGAGAATATATTATACTGTAAAAAGTGGTGAACAGTCCTAGTTACCAAGAATCATCTTCCTAAAGAGATGAGGACAAAATAACAGAATAATAAGACTCAGTGATTAAATGGCACTATTTAGGCTAGTGATTCTCAACCGTCCTAATGCCACAAACTTTTAATACAGTTCCTCATGTTCTGGCGACTCCCAACCATAAAATTATTATTACTTTTGTTGTTACTTCAGGTGTTGCTACTTCATAACTGAAATATGTGCTTTTCTATGGTCTTAGGCAACCCCTGTGAAAGGGTCATTCAACCCCCAAAGGGGTTGCGACCCATAGGTTGAGAACCGCTGGTTTAGTCAAATGCAAGAATTCCAATAAACTCCCAGCCATCCAATCTTCCCTGTGACTTGTTGGAAGAATCAATATAAATCACTATGTGTGACTGTACATTTCTCTCTAAGGACTTCGCCTTTGAGTAATTGAGAAAACACGTTCTCCTAAAAGGCCAAAAGCTTTGAGTAGAGGGAGATCTGCCCCTGGAGTGATGAGTAACAATCATAAAAGGGGATTTGAAAGCTATGATCATTCCTCAGGGGTAGGGTTGAGCAGGAATCCCTCCAAGAAGAGCATATGAAATAAAACATTTTTGTACCTTTGGTTACCCTGCTCCAGGGAGAATGGCTCACTCCTTTCAAGTGTATTGTGAGTTTCTTTGCATATGACTGTGAGATTACTGTGAGAAGATGAATGTGGACATCAGAAGCTTAAACTTCTATAGCAGCATCAAGAAGACCAACCTGGAGTCACAAAATCTGAGATGCAGGCTTGTGTCAGTGGGGTAGTCTTGGACTAATATCATATGCCTCTGAGCTTTAGTGCCTCAATCTATAAAATGGGTATATAACCTAACTCCAACGCTGTAGCATGGATCACAATAGAGAGCATTTATCAGTAAAATTCAAGGAAGTGGTGACTGTGGCTATGACCCATTTCTCTTCTCCCAAGCAAAGCACTGAGACCTAGGCATCAGAGTTTATCAGAATAAAGCTGTAATTCTCAGAAGATTCCTCTTCATCACCTTCCCTGATGAGTATAGAAATCATGAGCTCAGGCGGCCCCAATGTGATCCTATGATCACCAAATATGACCTACAACCCAAACTGGTCATGACATTGACACTTAAAACTGAACAAAAGAGGAGCACAGAAGGAAATGAGGAAGAGTCAGTCCATCCCGGGGCCATGACAAAAGTCAACCAACAGAACTGTAAAATAACATTTTTCTACTTGAGGATAAACTCTTACAGGGAGAGACATATATACTTGTATGAGATCGACAAGTACAAAATTACATGTTTTTAAAGAGGCATATTCTCACATAAAACATATTACATATGCATGCAATGGAAAGCATCATCTAAATTAATCAATAATTTTTAAGTAATACAACAGGGAGAAAGAAAATAAAAACAACTTGAGTGTCAGGAAATTTATGTACATTTTTATTTTTAATCTCAATGACAAGTTGGGAAGAAAAGTAGTATTGCCTCCATTTTACAGATTAAGAAACTGAGAGGGTGATCAACTTGGCCAACTGAAGAAGAGAAGGAAGTTTTAAAGACAGGGCTGTCCCTGCAGCAGATACTGCCTTAACAATAGCATCATTGACATCACAATCATTGCCATCCTTGTCATGTACACCACAGTGTCATAAGTGCCACAGTATTAACAGAACAGTAAGAGAATAGGGGAGATTAACCTTCCTAGATTTAGAGAAGACTTTACAGACAGGATAGTACCTAAGCAAGGGCTAAAAGAGCAGACAACGGCCTGACCAGCAAACTACGTATTCAGCAAGATTCGAAATATTAGGACTTAAGGAATCATTCCAATGTCTCTCAACCAGTGAAACAGTGACAAATGTTCACAAGCTGCTGAAAAAGAGCATGTCGTGGCCCCCTTTCCCCACAGACACAGTACTCCAGCCCAGCAAGCCCTATCCACAGAAGGAGGGCATCAGCCACAGTCCTCAGCTACAGCTCAGCTGACAGAGCTCAGCTGACATAGCCTGAGCCTCTGACAAGAGGCAGCCCTGGAGGTAGGTGTCAGCTCTGCCAATCTTTGGTGTCCCCTCTAGGGAAGCAGTACAGGCCACCTTAGATTCTACCAGAAGGCTCACAGACAGATTGGGCAACAGAAGGCCAAAGAGCTCCTGCCTCTCACCCCTTCAGTTCCAGCACATGAAGTTGTCAGTGTAATTGCAGTGGGGTCTCCGTGGTCAGAGAAGGTCCTTTGCAGAGACTGGATCATGTTGCTTGCAGGGATTTTTGTGTCTAATGGCCAGGCTTTTGTTTAATGAGAGTCATGCTGTAATAAATATGCATTAGCTCCATTAAATTATTTCCAGAGGTAGAAAAATCCCTGAAGATATGGCTGTCAATTTTGTTCATGCCACACACCAGGCCTGTCTACCACTGGTTGTAAAAGTACCTTAATATGTGAATGGTGTCTCCTTGTGGTTAGACTTCTCCCTCAACATCCAGCATGTTGTTTGCTTCATTAAATGGATCTATAAACATCAGTGAAGTATAAATTATTCTATTATTTCAGTCAGTTATCAGTTTTTCACTGTTACGGCAATGGCATATCACATAATTTATTAAAACCCTGAAAGTAACTCCAACCAAATTTTGAAAATTCACTATTTCATTTAAAAGAAAATCACTTAAGCTTAACACTTAAAATTCAAATTTTTCTTCCCTCACTCTTCCCTTTATTTATTTATTTCACAAAGTTGCCACAAAGTAGGCTTGAGAGTTGAAAGTGAGGGGAGACAAAATTCTACATAGGAAAAGCTTGAAAACTTGACTGTGTGATCTTGGACACATTAATTAAAACCCCAGAGTGGAGTTTCTTCCATGTTTCAAGGTTGAATAATATACTTACTCCTATACTAAGGACTTGTACATCAATAAAATAAGATAGTAATTCTGAACAGATACTTTTAAACTACAAAGAATCAAATTAATGTAAAACATTATATTTGTGGAAAAGACACAAAACGGGTAAAGTTAGTAGAGACGTGTGTTTACCATTTATTTCCACAATAAAATCTATGTAAATAAGAAAAATGTAACAGGGAATTTCAGAAAAACCAAAAGAAAAAAGAGAAAAGATGATGGTGGAGAAGACATTGAAACAACATTTTTGGAAATCGGAAAGGAGATGGAAGTTTGGAACTAGAGTTAAAGTGAAAAATGTGATAAGTAACGTAACTGCAAAGAGAGAGTCCACTGGGAAAGGGCAATTTACCTTTAGACCTGAGAAAGGCATTGGAGAATGTAGGCCACGTGGAAAGTTTGGGTGAAGCATGCACGTGGATGCAGTGGAATTACCTAAAAACCTACAAATTAAAAACTGAACCCATCACCCACCCCACATCCCATGTAAAGAAAGATTCCTTCCTACAAGAATAAAATAGCCCCAGAGAAAATACCTTTAGACAGTGACATTTATTGATAATTCCCCAGTCAAAAGTTTTCTCTTATCCAAAGTATCTTACAATAAAGCCAAAATGTCAGCAAGTCATACGCTTACACATAGTTTTAAAAAAAATTTTTAGTGTCTCCTCCTTAAAAAGAAAATGGACACTAAAAAAAGCACAAATAAAGATGAAATATTTGGGAGTTTATCTAACAAAGGATGTGAAAGATCTTTATAAAGAGAACTATGAAACTCTAAGAAAAGAAATAGCTGAACATGTCAACAAATGGAAAAACATACCATGCTCATGGCTGGGAAGAATCAACA
>CAUYRH010068507.1:0-17873 GCA_963574655.1 Perodicticus potto
CAAGCAGAGATTCCCAGGAAACTGAGTTTCCCAGGTACTGGGCTTTCCAAGTTGTCCCCATGGTTACTGAGTTACCCCCCTGAGCCGCCACGCAGCTACCCCCTGAGCCAACTACCTGACTGTGACTCCGCCTTGTAACCCACCATGTTTTGCTTTTGTACATGATTGCTTTGCCACATCAGCACAAAAAGGGTATAAAAGGCTGCCTGCATTGCTCTTAGGGGCTGTTTGCCTTTTGGGGGCAACGGTCCGTCTGTGCAGATGTAACCACTTGATTCGGCCATTTGCCCTTTGGGCGGCGGTCTGTCTGTACAGATGTAATAAATGACCACCTGATTTGGGCCATCTGCCTTTTTGCAGTGGCCCCCCTGCACGGGAGTAAATAAAATCACCTCTGATTTGTACCCAAAGTGGGGGTCTGTATTTTTTATAGGTGGCCTCAGTTACAACAGGGGTGCTGGGAGGGTGGTGTGTCTCCACCACCCCACACCTCACTCTGTGCAGCTCTTCTGTTTGGTGGTTCTTGAGTTGTATCCTTAATAATAAACCAATGACAGTAAGTAAAGTGTTTTCCCGAGTTCTGTAAGTCATTCTAGAAAATTCTCAAATCAGAGGATTTGGGGTAGGAAGGGGTGGAGGGAAACCCTGAATTTGCAGTTGTCCAGGCAGAAGTGTGGGTCACCTGGGCACCCCGTTGGTGGCTGGCATCAGGAAGAGGACCTGTGGGATCTGTGCTTATTCTTGGTAGGTACTGTCAGTTAAATAGAATTGTTTGTTAACCTAAAATAACAAAAAGAAGGGGCTGGGCCAAGCACTGTGGGTCATGCCTGTAATCCTAGTACTCTGGGAGGCCAAAGAGGGAGGATTGCTTGAGCTCAGGAGTCTATGACCAGCCTGAGCAAGAGGGAGATCCTGTCTGTACTAAAAACAGAAAAACTAGCTGGACGTTGTGGTGGGTGCCTGTAGTCCCGGCTACTCGGGAGGCTTGAGCCCAAGAGTTTGAGGTTGCTGTGAACTATGAAGATGCCATGGCACTCTAGACGGGGTGATACCGTGAGGCTAGATCTCAAAAAAAAAAAAAAAAGAAAAGAAAAGAAAAGAAAAAGAAAGGATCTGAATCTAGTTCAAACAGAATTTATTCAAAAGCAAAGGTTGAGGATTGGCGGTCTAAAGAAGCAAACAATACAAAGAATGGAAGTCAGTGTTCTGAAGTGTGGGATTTTAGGGACTGCTTTTATAGACAAAGTTTAGGGAATTTTAAGAGAATTTCAATGTCCTTGTATATGAGGCTTAATGCATAGTTACAACAATCTGACTAGTCCAGGTGGTCTTTTTCTTTTGGGAAAGGTGTATTTCACATTCCAGATTGAAGATGTGGGGTCTTGGGTGCCCTTTGGTCAGAGTTAGGTACAGGACAACAAAGGAGGAGGTTAATCTACAACAAAGATCAGTGATTAGAAGAGGGAAGTCTCCTCTGGTCTTTCCTGGTCACTTTCAGAACCAGAACAATGGGGCAGAAAGTTAAGTTATAATCTAAGAAGCATAACTGCAAAACACTGATTCACATGGTATTTCCATCTTCTCAAAGCTTATTTTATTTTATTTTATTTTTTTGAGACAAAGCCTCAAGCTGTCACCCTGGGTAGAGTGCTATAGCATCACAGCTCACGGCAATGTCTAACTCCTGGACTTAAGCGATTCTCTTACCTCAGCCTCCCAAGTAGCTGGGACTACAGGCATCTGCCACAATACTCGGCTATTTTTTGGTTGCGGTTGTCATTGTTGTTTGGCAGGCCTGGGTTGCATTCAAACCCACCAGCTCAGGTGTATGTGGCTGGCACCTTAGCCGCTTGAGCTATAGGTGCCGAGCCACTTAATGTATTTTGGGGGTTCCAACAGCTGTTAAATTTTATTTATTATCACTAGCTAGTGTCAGAGAATTGGTGTGAAAAGTGACACATATTTGGTGTCAGAAAAAAATAATATACCTGCCTTCCCCCAACCAGGCACCAGTTCTGTGTTGTGCAAATTGTATCTAGGTGTTGTACTCTGGGCAGGTGTGGCTGAAATGACAGGGTTCTCTCTCCTTCCACCTCCTGGCCTGGATCTGCATTTCACCCTGGGAGAGGCAGGCTGCTGGTCTTTCTCTACACTGGCTATTTTAAGCAGGTGCAGTGGACAGACAGACAGACAGACACACACCCCAATGGTGGAAGTTCATTCCGGGTGTGGCTGATTGACAGTACCCAGTGGCCCCACCCTGGCTGGCTCATATCTAGTGGACGTTCCACCCCAGAAGACTGCCACCCCTATTGATCACTTACAGAGCAGAGTGTGACTCCAGAAAAGTAGGTCCCACCCTCCACCTGGTAAAAGGCAGGCTGAAGTGACAAAGAGCTCCATAGCCCCACCAAGGGGAATGACAATGACTTTATTTGGATCACAGCTTCAAAACCTCCATGTCTAAGGGCATCAAAAGAATTTAGTTTGGGCTTGGCTCAAGTGGCTAGGGCGCCAGCCACATACACCAGAGCTGGCAGGTTCGAATCCAGCCTGGCCTGCCGAACAATGACAACTGCAACCAAAAAATGGCTGGTGTTGTGGCGGGCGCCTGCAGTCCCAGCTACTTGGGGGGCCGAGGCAGGAGAATTGCTTCAGCCCAGGAGGTTGCTATGAGCTGTGATGCCACAGCACTCTACCCAGGGCGACAGCTTGAGGCTCTGTCTCAAAAAAAAAAAGAATTTAGTTTGAAGATTTTTTTTTTTTTTTGAGACAGAGTCTTACCATGTCACCCTCAATAGAGTGCTGTGGCATCACAGCTCACAGCAACCTCTAACTCTTGGGCTTAAGTGATTCTTTTGCTTCAGCCTCCCAAGTAGCTGAGACTACAGGAGCCCACCACAATGCCTGGCTATTTTTTTGTTGTTTTGCAATTGTCGTTTAGCTGGCCCAGGCCAGTCTCGGGTACATGTGGCTGGCACCATAACCACTGTGCTATGGGAGCTGAGCCTAGTTTGAAGATCTTAATTGGCTTTTATTTGTGATTCAAGAATTGAGCAACACCTCGTTCTATAACATTGGATGAGTGTTCCCCTGAGTTGAGGGGGGGATGGTTTTGTAGACAGAGAAGTCCAGAGAAAGCAGAAACAGAATGAAAAGCAGGTGGATTGTTTCAAAGTTATTTTCCTTACAAAGGTTAAAGCAGAGGGGACTTCCTTTCCATGCCAGATAAGACTGGCTTGTACAGGGATTTGGCTTTAATCTCTCACTGTCCTAATTTCACAGAAGGTCAGATAAACAACTTAGTTTCCACTTGGCAACGTGGAACTTCAGCAGGAATGGCTCCATTTTGGTTTGGTTGGTTGGCTGAGTGAAGAGGCTGAGTCCCAACCAATAGCCTCTTATAATTTTTTTATTCATTCAAATGTGAAACCTCCTATAAATTTTAACAATTTCCCCTATTAGCCAGGGGTTGGGGCAGGCACATGTAGTCCTGTAGTCCCAGCTACTGAGGAGGCTGAGGCAAGAGGATTGCTTGAGCCCAGGAGATTTTTTTGTTTGCTTATGTTTTTTTTTTTTTTTTTTTTTTTAGCAACAGAGTCTTACTTTATCGCCCTTGGTAGCGTGCCGTGGCGTCACACAGCTCACAGCAACCTCCAACTCCTGGGCTTAGGCGATTCTCTTGCCTCAGCCTCCCGAATAGCTGGGACTACAGGCGCCCGCCACAATGCTAAGCTATTTTTTTTGTTGCAGTTCGACGGGGCCGGATTTGAACCGGCCACCCTTGGTATATGGGGCCTGCGCCTTACTCACTGAACCACAGGCGCCACCCTGTTTGCTTGTGTTTTTGAGACAGTCTCAAGCTGTCACTCATCCTGGTTAGAGTGCTATGGCATTATCATAGCTCACAGCAACCTTCACTCTTGGGCTCAAATGACCCTGTTGCCTCAGTTTTTCTATTTTTAGTAGAAACAAGGTCTCACTCTTGCTCAGACTGGTCTCAAACTTGTGAACTCAGGTAATCCACCCACCTCGGCCTTCCAGAGTGCTTGGATTATAGACGTGAGCCCTGGTATTTGAGGTTGCTGTGAGCTACGATGCCACAGCACTCTACCCAGGGCAACAGAGTGAGATTCTGTCTCAAACCAAAAACAAAAACAAACATAAAAGCCAATTAGAGTCAGGCTCTAACCTCAGTGAGGACATGACCAGAACTTAGGGTATCAAAGCATTATTCACAGGTTACAGTGTTTCATGATCATGCATTTCTTTGCGTTTTTGTCAGTCCAGACAAACAAAGATGGCTGTATGCAAACATCTAAAACCTGGGAAGAGTAAGGCGCCGGCCCCATATGCTGGAGGTGGCGGGTTCAAACCCAGCCCTGGCCAAAAACCACACACACACACAAAAATCCTAAAACCTGGGAGCAAATACAGTGCACCAGGGAGACGATTACTGTGACCATTTGGAGGATAATACCAAGAGTTTGGAGAGTGCTCCTTAGGGTTCTCAGGAACCCAACCAAAATTAAGTAGATCAAAGAATGAGCTAGACGAGGAGTTTACCTGTTTTACTAAGTAGTCTGCTAATTTTTGTAACCAAGTCTCTACAGTACCTGACATCTTTATCTCTATGCAATAGGAAGTGTCAGCAACTGCACAGATTCCTCCCTGTTCAAGGAGTAGGTCATCTAAAATCCCACGACTGAATTGAATTTAATCAGGGAGGGAAAAAACGAGTAGGTCTAGAAATCTGACTCTATGCTAGAAAGCAGCCCTTAGTCCAATTTGAACAACAGTTGCATATCCAACATTTTATCAGGTTACCTGAAAAAGATACTGATTATGAAATTCTAGCTAAAATTTTCTCCTGCCAAGTGAAAGAGGGTAGACATAACAAGGAAAAATTAAGAGAGGTAAGAATTTCATTACAACAAGGAGTCTTCTGACATCTTGGGGAACGCTATCGACAGCATGTAGTTGTCAACATCTCATCCTGGTTTGCATTTTGAATGTCTTTGGTTGTGGCATCAGATACACTTGGGAACTCTCTATGAGGCCCACACATCAGGCATGAGCCTTTCTCCATGAAATTTGCATCAGGTTGTCCAGCATCAGCATACCCAGCATGGAGGAGGCATGTAGGTGGTATTTTTGGGGGGTTTTGAGAAAGAGTCTCACTTTGTCACCCCCTGGTAGAATGCTGTGGCGTCATAGCTCACAGAAACCTCAGACTCTTGGGCTCAAGCAATTCTCTTGCCTCAGCCTTCCAAGTGGCTGGGACTACAGGCGGCTGCCATAACGCCCGGCTATTTTTAGAGATAGGGTCTCACTCTGGCTCAGACTGGTCTCAAATCTGTGAGTTCAGGCAATCCACCCACCTCAGCCTCCCAGAGTGCTGGGATTACAGGTATGAGACACCACACCAGGCGGCTGTAGGTGGTGTTTGAGTCTCAGTCCTTGCCCATACCAGTACTGGAACCTTAGGCAAGTGGCTTTCCCTCTCTAATCTTCATTTTTTCCACTTGTAAACAGGGCGCTGGATCATAGAGTGACTACCAGAGACTCATGAGAACACAAAGCATGTACACAAAAAGCCTAGCACCTGGCGCCTGATGAGTTCACTATAGTGGCCACTGTGACAATAATCATGATGATGATTTGGCAACTTAGATAAAGATGTAAACAAGCTAATTTTTGATGAATTCAAATACATTGGACACTTAAGAGGGAAATGAGTGAAGAGTCCAGGTTCATCAGTTCTGAGATGAAGAGCCCAGGCCTCTTGCTCAGCAGGACAGGCACTATTGATCCCTGAGCTGGATGGAACCTGTCTGGCTACAAAACATCTGACTCTTGGTTGAGTGCCTTCATTCATTCATTCCCTTTCTTTATTCAACTAATAGACTCCACCTCCTTTGCCCTTATTAAGTGGCCGTGTTTGTGTTGAGAAGGTATTAATCAAATGTGAACACAAATAGAATCATAATGGTGATTTGGTGCTGTGAAGGGAAGGTACAAAGAGCTCCAAGAGCATGAGGAATGGGTCAGAACAGCTTCTGTCATGGATTCCATCAAGGTTCCAGGTTTGAGGCTTGGAGGAAAGGAGATGTTACCCAGAGAAAGGAGTGGGGGGAGGTGGCAAGAGACTGCCTAGGCCCTGAGGCAAGGGAAAGCACTTCAAGTTTGATGAAGGCCAGAGACCCTATAGCTCTCAGAGAAGAAAGCAGGCAATGTGGAGGCAGAAAGACCACTGGGCCTCACCATGTACGCTTCCTAGACCAGAGAAGGAGCAGCCTATTCATGGATCAACAGTGGGAATACAGGTTCTAAGTTGCATTTGAAAGATTCTCCCAAGGGCTGGGGTGGTGGCACACACCTGTAATCCCAGAACTCTGGGAGGCCAAAGCTGGCAGGTGGATTGCCTGAACTCGCAAGTTTGAGACCAGCCTGAGCTAGAGCGAGACCCTGTCTCTAAAAATAACCGGGCGTTAAGGCAGGCACCTGTAGTCCCAGCTACTTGGGAGGCTGAGGAAAGAGGATCACTTGAGCCCAAGAGTCTGAGGTTGCTGTGAGCTATGATGTCACAGCACTCTACTGAGGGTAACAAAGTGAGACTCTATCTCAAAAAAACAAACAAACAGGCTCAGCGCCTGTGGCTCAACGGGCAGAGGCGCCAGCCACGTACACCTGAGCTGGCAGGTTCGAATCCAGCCCAGGCCCGCCAAACGACGACGGCTGCAACCAAAAAATGGCCAGGCATGTGGCGGGCACCTGTAGTCCCAGCGACTTGGGAGGCGGAGGCAAGAGACTCGCTTGAGCCCAGCAATTGAAGGTTGCTATAAGCTGTGATGCCATGGCACTCTATCCAGGGTGACAGCTTGAGACTCTCTCAAAAAACAAACAAACAAACAAATCCACCAGTTGCATGAGGTGAAGGATTGGAGCAGGATGGGGTAACCTGCTAGAAGGCCACCCCCAGGAAACAATTATATCTTCTACTATCTGCTAAGCATTGTCCTAAGGGCTCTGCATAGATGATCATATTTAATCCTCACAGCAGGGCTTGGCACGCACCAGCCACATACACCAGAGCTGGTGGGTTCGAATCCAGCCCGGGCCTACCAAACAACAATGACAACTACTACCAAAAAATAGGTGGGTGTTGTGGGAGGCGTCTGTAGTCCCACTACCTGGGAGGCTGAGGCAGGAGAATCGCTTCAGCCCAGGAGTTGGAGGTTGCTGTGAGCTGTGATGCCACGTATGGCACTCTACCCCGGGCGAGAGCTTGAGGCTCTGTCTCAAAACAAACAAACAAAAACAATTCTCACATCAGCCTAGATGGGAGGTGCTTATATTATTCCCATTATACTGATTTGAAAATTGACTTTAAGTAACTCCTCTGGGTCTCACAGGGAAATCATTAGTCAAATTAGTCAAATCCTGGTCCAACTTCAAAGCCCATCTGGTAACCCTTAGGCAGGAAACACTGAGGATTAAAAGTGCTCGTTCTCCTAGGAAGACACTGTCTGATTGTTCTGTGGCTTTGGTAGCGGGTAACCACCAGACAAGCTAAAGTAGGTGATCAAAGAACGAGTGACATTTCTGTAACCCGCCTCAAAACGCCAGCCAATCACCACCTGCCTTCCTCCAGGGACCCTGTCTCCATGCCAGAACCAACCAATCCCTAACCAGCCCGGGAGGCGTGGCTTCCCCGCAGCCAGTCCGGAGCCAGAGTCTGGCTGGACCCCGACTGCTGGGTTTTCTCGGACCGGGAGTGGCGGCTTCCCCAGTCAGTCTAAGTGCGGGTGTTACGGCTCAGACTGTCCGCGTCCTCGAGCAGGTTCCACTGTGGTTTAGGGAGCATGGGCCTCTGTGCAGATGGCGCGCTGGGGAAACCACCCTCCTCGTAAGGCTGCGGCGTGTCCCCTTGGAAAGGCACTGCTGAGATCAGCGACGACTCCAGGGGTGGCTGATTAGGCAACTCAACCCATCCCTTGTGTCACCTGTATTATGTGGCTTTCCTGAGTGGCCAGGATGCCGAGCTGGCTGTGCGCCGCAGAAGGGAATGGGGACATCCTTTTGTCCTTTCTGGGTCTCTTGTTCTCAGAAGGAGGCCCTGCCAGAAGCCCCTCCATCCGGCTACTTGCTCGTGCTGGTGCCTGAAACCAGTCACTGGCTGGGGGCAAGAGATGGAAGGGGCTGGCTGAGAAAGCCCTGTTGGGGTCGAGGGGGCTCCCCTGAGCAGCACAAAGTTCTGCTAAAGAGAAAGAAGGGGGTCGGCAGCCCAGAGTGTTCTTTCTTGAGTGGCCATCGGAGTCTACTATCATGGGCACTGAGCCCATCAATTTTATGTGAATTTGGAAAAGATTCATCAAAAATTTCTAGGGCAGGCGCAGTGGCTCTTGGCTGTAATCCTAGCACTCTGGGAGACTGAGGCAGGTAGTGTGCTCTGAGCTCATAGGTTCGAGACCAGCTTGAGCTAGAGTAAGACCTCATCTCTAAAACTAGCTGGGCATTGTGGCTGGTGCCTGTAGTCCCAGCTACTTGGGAGGCTGAGGCAAGAGTATCGCTGGGGCCCAGGAATTTGAGGTTGCTGTGAGCTATGATATTATAGCACTCCACCGAGGGTAACAAAGTTAAGACTTGGTCTCAAAAAAAAAAAATTCTTTTTTTTCTAAATAATTCCAGGCAAGGTGACTTACACCTGTAATCTTAGCACTCTGGGAGTCCAAGGCAGTTGGATTACCTGAGCTAAGGAGTTCAAGACCAGCCTGAGCAAGGGTAAAATGAGACCCCATCTCTACTAAAAATGAAAAACTGAGGCAAGAGGATTGCTTGAGCCCAAGAGTTTTAGGTTGCTGTGAGCTATGAGGCCACAGCATTCTACCAGAGGCAAGAAAGTGAGACTCTTGTTTCAAAAAAAATGTTTTTTTCTAAATAAAAAAATGGACACATGAATCTAAATCAGAACAGTTTCCCACTGCCGACAGGAAAGGTATTGTTTGCAACCATTCACTCAGGCCAGGAACAATAACTTGAATAGCAGGTCAGGTCATTCTTTATTTGTACTGAATTAGAACATTCTGATGCATGGGAAATAACACTATGTGTCAGAGAATTCTTTTTATTTTATTTATTTATTTATTTTTGCAACAGAGTCTCCCTCAGTAGCCCTGGGGTTGAGTGCCATGGTATCATAACTCACAGCAACCTCCAACTCTTGGGCTCTAGCAATTCTCTTGTCAGCCTCCCCAGTAGCTGGGACTATAGGTGCCTGCCACTACGCCCGGCTATATTTTAGAAAAGGGAGTCTCGCTCTTGCTCAGGTTGGTCTTGAACTCCTGAGCTCAAGCAATCCACTCACCTTGGCCCCCCACAGTGCTAGGATTAACAGGTGTGAACCACTGTGCCCAGCCAGAATTCTTGATATTCAGACAAAACATGGCCCTGGTGGCAATGAAGTTCCTTACTGAAAGATACTCTGCTCTGTCGCACATTAGGTTGGTAAGTGTATCACATGCATAAAAGGAAGAAGGTAGAATGTTGATTTGGGAAGTAGCTGCCCTGTATCAGTAACCTTAGCTGCATAACAAACCACCCTGAAATTGAGTGGCTTAAGATAACATTTATTTAGCTCATGATTTACCGGGCGAGGGTGTTTCTGTTGTAGCCCTTCCTTGTCTGATCCAGCTGGTCACTCACATGTCTGGTATAGCTTGCTGTGGCTAGGCCAATGTCATCACCAGCTTGCTCACAAGAGCACAAGCTGCTAGGCCCGTTGAGGTCTGCCTGGCTTTGGAAATGACACAAGCTCACTCTTGCCAATTGATCAGAGCAAGTCACAAGGCAGCCCAGATCAAGTGGGAGGAATGGCAAAGTCCTATGGCCAGTGCTAAGGTAACTGATACAGGGCAGCCTGATACAGGTCTACCCTAATCTTGATCTACTCTTTGAAGGCTTTCAGCTTTAAAAGAGGTTTCTTTAATTTCCGTTCCAAGATTTGGCATCATTTAAAAATGTGGCTTAATAAAAGCATAATTCCTTTAGTTCTGGAGTGACAGGGGTCAGTGACAGTGCCTGGAGTGCCCTTGGAGCGACAGTCCAAGATTTTGAAGAGAAGGCTGGGTATGGTAGCTCACACCTGTAATCCTAGCACTCTGGGAGGCCAAAGTGGATCACCTGAGCTCAGAAGTTCAAGACCAACCTGAGCAAGAGCGAGAGCTCTTTTCTACTAAAACAAGAAAAACTAGCCGGGTGTTGTGGTGGGTGCTTGTAGTCCCAGCTACTTGGGAGGCTATGGCAAGAGGATCTCTTGAGCCCAAGAGTTTGAGGTTGTTATGAGGTATGACACCATGGCACTCAACCCAGGGTGACAGATAAGACTCTGTCTCAA
This sequence comes from Perodicticus potto, assembly GCA_963574655.1. Taxonomy (NCBI): domain Eukaryota; kingdom Metazoa; phylum Chordata; class Mammalia; order Primates; family Lorisidae; genus Perodicticus; species Perodicticus potto. The sequence goes on from CAUYRH010068507.1 coordinate 10,397, forward strand.
AAAAAAAAAAAAAAAGATTCTGAAAGTAAATCACTTGAATGAGCACCTTGAAGTCAGAGAAGTGGCATGCTCAGGGTTGTGAAGAAATGTTTCAGCTTTTGTCCTTGGTACTTGCACATGGAAATGTTTTAGCATGCTGAAAAACCCACAGTGGCTACAGCTTGACTGCACCCACAAACTGCACTATTATAATGGGTGCCTGGAAGGAATCCAGCCATCGTGTAACACAGAGACATGAGTGGCTGGAGACTTTCTCGCCAGCATCACACACACACACACACACTCCCTTTTTGTTTATCATTCATCGGCTGATGGGCGCTCAGGTTGCTTCCATCTTCTGGCTATTGTGAACAATGCTGTTATGAACATGGTTGTACAAAGATCTCTGCAAGTCCCTTATTTCAACTCTTTCAGGTATATACTCAGAAACAGAATTATTGGATTGCATGGAAATTCTATTTTTAATTTTTTGAAGAACTTCCATACTTGGCCATTTTATATCCCTGCCATCAAGGCAGAAGCTTTCCAATTTCTCCATATCCTTGGCAACACTTGCCATTTTCTGGTGTTTTTATTTATTTATTTACTTTTGTTAGTGGCCATCAAAATGGCAGGTTCCAAAACAAGCAGGACAGGCATGAGCTTCCAACCTGGACAGGTTATTAACACATGTGGGCTGGATGGTGTGGCAGCAGGAGCAGAGGCGAGCTGATGAGGTGACTTCACTGCCCTCAATACATGGGCAGCACCTGCTTGAGTAGGGCACCTGCAGAGACAGCCTTGGAGTGTCGGAGGTCTCTAGAGGAGAAATGGGCAACGAGGGAACTGCCTCATCTCGACATGATGCCCTGCTGCTGCTATGGGCCCAAGACAAGCTTCATGGATGGTCTCCAAATGCGAGACAGCTACTAATGCAAGTGACAGTGACCTGGACTTGGAAGCCTCCAAGCCATAACCGGGGGTGGCTAGTCTCCTCTGCAGTGCACCACTGCAGAGCCTTTCTCCTTTCACTCCCCAAAGTAAAAGCAGAACAAGAGGTAGCCTGGACCATGAAGGGGCGCGGATTTCTTTATTAGACTCAAGTGCTTTAGTACAGAACGGTACAGAGATGATACATGTTTGTGCTTCAGTACTTTCAAACAATGAGATTCCAATAATTTCAAGGTAAACAAGTTTCAAGACAGACTAGCTTTTTTTTTTAAATATCCTTTTGATAAATTATTTTTTATATAAATAACAGAGAAAGGGAAATCAACATGTTGGACAAACAAGGTCCCGAAGCATGAGCACTGTTTGGTCCGAGGGAGGAACAAACAAGCAGCGGGAGAAAGGAACAAACCGATGCAAGTGCCTACAGCTGTGTCCTACAGAAATAAGATATCTTAGGGGAGAAGACACAGAGGGACAGACCTGAAAACTCATCTGAGTGCAAAGGGGAGATTTCAAAGCCTTGCGAACACTACAATGCAGCTAACGGAAAGGCAGGAAACAGACTCTGAGAGGGAGGCGGCAGCGCAGAGCGGGCACATACCACGTTTGCAACACAGCACGAGACGAGTAATATACACACAGGCTGCGGGAGGCCATGGGCGGCAAGGAACTGGGCAGGGGACATTTTTTGTGACTTCCACTGTCATTATATTTCATGACAACAGCAGCAGAACAAATGGTGTATTCACCACTGGAGAAAGAACTGCTGAGTCTTGAGGATGAGACATCCTTGCATTTGTTTAATTTCTGCATTAGAGCTAAGTTTTTATACAGAGAATAAAATGATAATTTTCTCTTACAAGCATGATGACATATGACACCACACTACAACAAATAAAGTATTATGAAGGTTTCTTAAACTAAGGAGAATATGACGAAAGTTACTTGTGAAGGGGGCACAGGGTCTGTATAAATCCAACAGGCTATTCTCAGGCCAACGACCTTCTTCTCAGCCAACGGCCCTCTGACCAGGGGCTTCCAGACACATCTGTCCAAGTCCATTCCTGACCCTTGAACTAAGGCTGACCCTGTTAAGGAAACTGAGCTGTTAAGGGTAACACCCAGGGATGGAGGGCTCTGGTCAACAAGTCAGGCCTAAATGCTTCTCCAGAAGAGACAAAGGTCTCTAGTGGGAGTTTGCTTTTTACTTGTCTGGGCTCCGTGACACTGATTGGAGAAGGCCTTCCCTTGGGATCCCAGTACTGTGGACATATGCCAGGGAGGAAGCAGGGGCAGACTGAAGAAGAAAACACCAGCCTGGCTTCTTAAGGACACCCCAGCCCTACTCACAGCTGCGCCACCTGGGACATGCCACTGGGAAAAGCGAGGAGACAATGTCCCTCTTCAACTCTCATGAGATGTCCCCTGACCATCTGGGCTAGAGCAGGGACTGGGGGGCAGGAACTGGAGTGAAGATGACAGATCAATCCTCAGTGTGAAACACTCCAACAACACAGGCATCTCTATGATCCCCGACGAGAACAGCAACAACCCAAAAGTGGTTTTTAAAATCACCCGAACTTCTACCTTTCCATACTCAAGCAATATGCACACGATGAACAGGGCTATGTACAAGGTCACAGAATCATAAATAATGGGGAGAAGGCGTCCATTCATTCTAAACAGTTCAAAACTCCTGCAGTGCGTCATCTGCACACCTCTCCTTTTAGGATACATATAAGATACTCTTTTTAAAAAACACAATGCATTATTTTTGTTTGTTTCTTTCAAAGTAGAAGAGGGCATCATTAAACAGGAGAATGCAGCCGAGACAGTGCTGGCCAGGACGTGCAGGGCTGGGGAGGCAACAGAGGGAAAGTCAGCAAAGTAACCAAGGGCAGGGTGGTAGGGAGCTGCAGAGCACTGCAGGAAGAGGGGCATGTTTGGAGGGGTGGCTTATTTTTTTAACTGCTTATTTCTTCATCTGTTTTATTCAATTTCTTCAGAGTGTCCAGCAGTTTCTGTGGGGTGAGAATGTGCGTGGATCCTGGAGGAGGCAGAAAAGACAGTGAGCCAGCCAGTTCCTGTTCAGACACTTGCCCTCTCCTGCTCTTCTCCACTCTGGGATGGGCACACACCCTCCCCACCCCCTGGACTGTATCTAGTGGAAGCAGGGAGGGGAATGGGGCTTGGGCCCCATCACAATAGGCCTTGGCAACATGTGGGGTCCCAGGCTATACGGAGGAATGAGCCACCTCTCCATCAGGACCCAGAGCCACGTGCCAGGTGATGGGACAGCTGCATTTCTAATTCTCTCTTGAACTCAAGGTGAAGCCAGAGAGAGAAATCCCAACAAGATGGCCATGAGAGGTTGCAAATGGGGCAGGGGTTGGTAGAGCACCGTGTGAGGAAAGCATGGTGCCTGGTAGAGAGGAAGCTGATGGGCAAAGCCCCCGGGGAATCCACTGACCTCTGGGAACCAGCTGAGTGATGCTGCCAGTGGGTGGGACCTCAGGTGTAAGAGGGAAAGGGCAGGGGACCTGAGGCCTTACCTTGCAGAGACCGCACATTGTAAGAGATTAGAAATGCTTGCAAAAATTTAAGCTAATGGAATATAGATCTACTGCAAAAGTAAAAAAAAAAAATTAAAAATAAATAAATGAAGGCCTCTTTCATAAGAAGAGAGAGAGATCTAATAAGTGCAGTACAAAAAGATGCATGGATCGTGTGGTTTGGACATGGACTTGATCAAACAGAACAGAAGTGACTGGGTGGTGTGTGAGTGAGCATGAGGCCCGCACGCAGCATGCAGCAGTGGGCTTCAAAGAAAGGTCCTGGTGGGAGAGAATAACTAAACAAAAGAGACCCGTACTTGAAAATGTGCCTCCCTGGAGAAGTGGGCAGGGGGTGGGCCTTCGTGAGAGTTGGGGAGCAGAAACCACTGGGTGCCAGTTTCCACCCAAGAGTAAGCAAAAGAAGGCTTTCGCTGGCTCACTGGGCATGCCTCCAATACCAGGGTCCCTATGCCTTTGACCTCTACTTGCTCAGCTGACCCAGTACTGCTGGAACTTTGGATCTTCCTGGTCAGTACAGACCAGCACAAAACTTGTAAAGCCCTCACTAGCTCAAGGGGCTTCTTCCAGCATCCTGTTCTTTGCAGTTCAAGCCCCAGCTGCCCATTTGCTGCTCTCAGTGAGGAAACTGTCCGTGGCTACTTCCCAGGGACACCAAGCACAATGCCCTGAGCACGCAGCCTGCGCCAGCCCCTGTGCTCTAAAGCACGCTCATCATTCTGCAGACTTTTGGCTCCTTAAGTGCACATGATGAAGGTCTCGGGAGTATGTCCCTGGGTGCTGTTGCAGCACCCCTTCCCCTGAGGTCCATTCATTCCTGTGACCTTCTCAATCTTCCTACTAGTCCTAAGGGAGGTCAAAGACTTCTGTGCAAATGAGGAAATAGGACAGAAATGTTATGAGGCTTGCCCCAATTCTGAAGAGTGAACCACTACCAGGATGAGGGCCTTCCAAATCTTAAGCTGACATAACCTGTGTGTCTGGATACTGAAAGAGCCCCTCACATGGGGCTTTGTGGGTTTGCCTCAGGCGCTTCCTAAAGGCAACAGTAGCCAGTGCACACGGCAGAGAGAACAGTGCCCGTGCCCACATCCCTGGCCATCTGACCAAGTTACAGAAACAAAAAGGTAGACTCCATTTAGAGGAAAAATCAGAAGAGGCTCCTCTGATCAGTAGCCTACCTCAACATGCTCCTTACCCTTGCTGGCATGCAAATTCAGGATTTAGGGGGGTGCCAACGAATCCATACTCCAGAAGTTTCTGACATCTGATTGCCGCTCATCAGTGTTTCCAGACTTATGGAGAAAAATTCTAAGACTGAGTACTGGAGACAATCAGTGAGGACTCTAAGATTCTTAGCAACATGTAGTTTCTGGTCTGCCACTTACCTGCACTCTTTAAAGGAACCAGACTAGTTGGCATTAATCCAAATCACCTGAACGCCACCTCCTGACTCAGGTTTCACCACCATAAACTTTGCAATTGGAGTTGGGTGAGTCCCTTATCTACACTTTGCAGGGGTGCTCCCTGTGACTCCACAGGCACCTGACCACACTGGTCTTCCAGGAGAGAGCAGCAAGCAGTCTCTACTGCTCTGAGGGGCCCTTTCAGTTCACATAACTGGAAGATTATGAAATGTGAACAGTGATCCCCCAAACTAAGTCGAAGCCTATCCAAGTGACTGTCTAAATCTGCAGTCCCCAAACCCCAGTACCAATCCACAGCCTATTAGGAACCAGCCACAGAGCTCCATCTATCTCTCCCACTGGTCTGTGGAAAAATGGTCTTCCATAAAACTTAGGAACTGGGCCACGTGGAAAAACTGTCTTCAACGAGACATAGGAGCTGGGCTGCACAGCAGGAAGTGAGTGGTGAGCAGCTTCATCTGTATTTACCACCTCCAGCCACTGCCAACGTTCACATCGCTACCTGAGCTCCACCTACCCTGCCCCTGTAGAAAAATTGTCTTCCATAGTCCTTGATGCCAGAAAGGTTGGAACCTCTGGTCTACATGTTTTCCAAGCTGTGGGCCAGACAGAGCAAGCTCTGATAGTACTAAATCCTCCTTTCCTCACTGACAGAATCTGAAAAAACCAAAAATGTTCTTAGAGACTATTGGTCTAGTCATCCCAAATTTGGCTGAAACAGATCTACTGACTCAGAATATCCAGGTGGTGCCAGAGAATGTGTCAGTTTAAGAGCAACCCAGGTGAATCTGATATTCAGCCAGGTTCTTCTCACCCCACAAAAGGGAACAATGAAGAATGAAGGGCAGAGCAGTCTCCCTGCTCAGGGCAGGAGACCTCAGAGCCAGGCCCATGGCCCTGGGCTCTCAATTCTGGGCACCTGTGGCTCTGGGGAGGGCGAGGCAGGATGAACAAGTGAGTGCTGGAATAGGAATGCACAATAGGTAGGTGCTGAAGTCAGAATCAAATCTGAGTTCCAGTGAAAAAGAAAACTTGCCTGACCCCAAGCTGGAATTCAATATAAAACCACAAAAACTTTCTCCCAAATGGTCCAAGAAATGCAATAGCTCTAATCCAGACTTTAGTTCTCTTTCATTTGCTTCTGACAGCCACTTGGACATTACCTGTGGATTGGTCCTTTTTTTTTTTTTTTTGAGACAGAGCCTCAAGCTGTCACCCTGGATAGAGTGCTGTGGCATCACTGCTCACAGCAACCTCCAAATCCTGGGCTCAAGCGAGTCTCCTGCCTCTGCCTCCCAAGTAGCTGGGACTACAGGCACCTGCCACAACGCCCGGCTATTTTTTGGTTGCAGCCGTCGTTGTTTGGTGGGTCCGGGCTGGATTTGAACCCGCCAGCTCAGGTGTACGTAGCTGACGCCTTAGCCCGTTGAGCCACAGGCGCTGAGCCGATTGGTACTTTTAATATAAATCAACCAGAGAAGATAGGTAAAAGATCAAAAAATCTAATCAAAAGACTTCATTTCTTAGAAAATGTGGAGGGATGATTAGGGAGGCTAAGATGAGACTTGGTGTTGCCCAGATCCCAGGAGCCTCGGGTACAAGAGGGAGCAGAGGCCGAGGACAGAGTGAGGCAGCAGCACGCACTCGCCTGCTGGGACACCTGAATTCACGGCTAGGCAGGAAAACCCAAACTCCCTTAGGAAAAGTTGCCACCAGACTGGTATTTGGGAGGACACTCAGGCTCTCTACGGTTCTGTCTTGTTCCATACTTCAGTTCCCTGCACGATCATGTGAGCAAACTGGATTTCAGTCTGCTTCTGACCTCACTGGTAAGAGGGCTCTGTGCCCCACACCTTCTTAACTGAGCTCTTTAAAATCCAACTGCCCAGCAAATTATTTCAGAAGCCAACCAGAGTCCACTTGCTCTTCCTCTGTTTTGATGGCAGTGGAGACCCTCTCTGCTCATCAACTATAAAACAAAGGCACATGCTCTGCAAAGGGGAGGCTGCTGAGGCAGGAAACCCCAGCACCAATCCTATAGGAGCCCTTGAGGTTTGGGTTTGTGATTCTTTCAGATCCTGCAGTGGTGTGTGATTACTGAAGTCTTGACTGAACATTTATTTGTCCTTCAGGAAGTCTTTTTTTTTTTGAAGTGATTTTACTTTTATTTCCTTCACTTTAAGCCAATCATGAGATTTCACAGTGATTTCTGGGTGGGGCCAGAAGGGAGGTGGTGTTAATCATCATCAGGGCTGTGGCCCAGTTGGCCTGAGGAGTACAGGCAGGGCAGGCCCTCACTGGGGCAGCTGGAGGAGCACAGACTACCCCGCTGGCAGGTAGGTGATGTTCCGAGAGCGCGACAGCTGGAATGCAATGTCCTCTGCAGCCTCCAGCTTGCGGAGCTCGATCAGGCCATCACCCGCTGTGGCCAGTGAGTTGGCAATCAGCTCTGCTGCTTTGGAGTCGCCCTCAGCAGAGATGATGGCTGCTTTTTTCTGCTGCTCAGCCTTTTCCACCACAAATCTGGCCCTCTCTGCTTCCTGCTGA
>CAUYRH010068510.1:0-13093 GCA_963574655.1 Perodicticus potto
TATACAATCAGAAACATTTTGATCGTACTGTGAGAGATAGCCCTCATAGCATTTTCTTAATCACTATATAAAGACGTTGATACTCTACATTTAATAAGTTTCACCAGTACCCTACTAAGATGCACCATAGGTGTGATCCCACCAATTGCCCTCCCTCCACCCATCTTCCCCCCTCCCCTCCCCTCCCTTTCCCTTTTCCGAGCTAATTTATAGCTTTCATATGAAGGCTAAAACCCAATTATTCTTTTTAAATTTGATTTTACTCTGGACTCTACCTGCAGCCTTTCTTGGCAATCTTTATGATTGAGAACTTGAATAGATTTATTTTTAGTTGACATGAAGGTATAGAAACATAGCTACTTTATTTTCCCCTTGAAATAAAACCTGGCTAAAGTCAGACCCTAAAGGAACCCAGAAGAAGAGTTTTATAATACATGTTGAAAGGGGATTTGATGGTAAAATTGAAAAATTAAAATATTTTATTCTTAACTTACAGAGTGATGACCCCACAGCATCTTCCTTGCAGTGGAAAATACCAAGTTCTTGGAGATTACTCTTTGGCAGTGGTCTCCCCCCTGCACTTTTTTGATGTATTTTCAGTTTTATACCTTATATACCAAGACACTTATTACCAGCCACAAAAGTTAAACATTCTGGACAGAAATATGTATAATGTATTAGGAAGTAAATTCTACTTTTCACAAAAAATCTCAATAAAAGGATTAACACACTCTCTTTTTGCCATGCTTTCATCATATGTAGCAAATACAAATTTTGTACAATAAAATTTTATTTCCCAAGTAATTTTGCGTCAAATATATCCCTTTTTTTAAAACTCAAACTAATTAGCTTCCTATTTCTGCTATAATAAATTACAACAAACTTAGTGGCTTAAAACAACACAAATTTATTTTTACTAGAGTTAGAGAAGTCAGAAATCAAAAAGTGGGTCTTATTAGGCTGACAAAGGTGATGGTAGGCCCATGTTCCTTCTGAAGGCCCAGGGCGGATCACTTTCCTGCTCTTTTACAGCTTCTAGAGTATTCTTTGCCCCACAGTCCCTTCTTCCATCTTCAAAGCCAGGTAGATGCTTCAAATCTCCCTCTCTCTTTCACTTATAAGAACCCTTGTGATTACATAGGGCCCACCCTAATAATCCAGGATGATTTCCTCATCTCAAAAGAATTTTAGGGCAGCGTCTGTGGCTCAGTGGGTAGGGCGCTAGCCCCATATACGGAGGGTGGCGGGTTCAAACCCGACCCTAACCAAACTGCAACAACAAAATAGCCGGGTGTTGTGGCGGGCACCTGTGGTCCCAGCTACTTGGGAGGCTGAGGCAGGAGAATCGCCTGAGCCCAGGAGTTGGAGGTTGCTGTGAGCTGTGATGCTACAGCACTCTACCAAGGGCGATAAAGTGAAACTATCTCCACAAAAAAAAAAATTTTAGTATATAAGAAATGATAAAAAATAGTATTCATTTTTGAGTACCTACTAGGTACCTTCCACTTTACACAGAAAGTGTAGCACCAGGTAACTTACAATACTGGAGAGGGACACAAGAGGGAGCAACATTACAAACTGAAAAAGCAAAACTCTCACAAGTAGAAGTTGAATCAAAAAAAACATCTAACAGGCTCCCCAAATCTCTACCCCGGCTGGTTGCCTAAAGTCTTCCCTGTATAAAGATTGGGGGAAGTGGCTGTTTTATTAAATGTATAAAATAGCAAAAATCACAAAGCAAATGAAGAAATAGAAACAGCCCTGTCAAAGGAACAAATTCAAAAATTGTGTTAAAAACTAACTCAATGGTCTACAAGAGAACAGACAACAAAATCAAAAAAACAGTCTGAGACAAAATGAGAATATCAGCAAAGAGAAGCAAACTTAAAAAAGAACCAAACTTTAGAACTGAAGAATATGATAAAAGAATGGAAAAATTCCCTAGAGGGGTTCAGCAACAGACTCCATCAAGAAGAAAACAAAATTAGCAAACATGAAAAATGAAGAAAGCCTGAGAGACTTAAACCTCAATACCAAGTGCACGATGCACTAATACGTGCATTGTGGTAGTTGTAAAAGGAGAAGAAAGGGAAGAAAGCTTATTTATCTTATTTAGTGATAATGCAAAATAATTCTCAAATCTAAGGAAGAAAATAGGGACCCAAATTGGAGAAGCTCAAAGGACTCCAAATAAAATGAGCCTAAGAATTAACCAAGAACATAATTGTCCAAAGTCAAAGACAGAGAAACTTGAAAGCAGTATAAGAAAAGTGACTTGGCTCAGCGCCTGTGGCTCAACGGGCTAAGGTGCCAGCCATGTACACCTGAGCTGGCGGGTTCAAATCCAGCCCGGGCCCGCCAAACAACAACGACAGCTGCAACCTAAAAATGGCCGGGCGTTGTGGCGGGCGCCTGTAGTCCCAGCTACTTGGGAGGTGGAGGCAGGAGACTCGCTTGAGCCCAGGAGTTGGAGGTTGCTGTGAGCTGTGATGCCAAGCACTCTATCCAGGGTGACAGCTTGAGGCTCTGTCTCAAAAAAAAAAAAAAAAAGTGACTTGTCACATACAAGTCACATACTTCCATAAATTAACCAGATTTCTCAGTGGAACCCTTACAGTTGGAAAATTGAAGTGGAATGATATGTTTTAAGTGATGAAAGAGAAAAAACTGCCAACTATGAGTGCCATTCAGCAAAAGGGCCCTTCAAGTTGAAAATGGAATAAAGACATTCCCAGATAAACAAAAGCTGGGGAAGTTTGTCACCACTAGGCTTGGCTTATAAGAAATGGCCCAGGGCAGCGCCTGTGGCTCAGTGGGTAGGGCACCGGCTCCATATCCTGAGGGTGGTAGGTTCAAACCCAGCCCCACCAAACTGCAACAAAAAAAAAAAAAATAGCCGGGCGTGTGGCGGGTGTAGTCCTAGCTGCTCGGGAAGCTGAAGCAAGAGAAATCACTTAAGTCCAGGAATTGGAGGTTGCTGTGAACTGTGGGACGCCACAGCATTCTACAGAGGGCCAGAGAGGGAGACTCTGTCTACAAAAAAAAAAAAAAGAAAGAAAGAAAAAGAAATGGCCTTAAATGAATCCTGCAAGTTGAAATGAAGACGCTGCATAGCAACATGAAAGCATGGGAAATTACAAAGTTCACCAGTAAAGGTAAATACAGAACTGTGTAGTACTATAATGGTGGTACATCAAGCACATTTAATTCTAATGTAGAATTTAAAAGAAAAAATATAAAACTACCTATAACTATAAAAAATATGTTAAAATATCTTAATGCCACGAACTTGTGACATTAATAATGTAAAAGTAGAGTTGTTAAAGTGTATACAATTGAAGTTGTCTACTTAAAATAGATAAAAGTATAAGGTGTTTTTTATGTAAGCCCCAAGGTAACCACAAAGAAAATTCTGCTCTTTCAAAATTGAAGTCAGTCTTCTCAAACTCTACCATTGTTTTATCAGCTAAGTTGATGGCATATTTGAACTCCTTTATTGTCATTTCCACTGTCCACAACATCTTCACCAGGAGTACATTACATCTTAAGAAACCACCTTCTGGCAGGGCTTGGTTGCTCATCCTACCACTCTAGGAGGTCAACGTGGGAATATCCCGTGAGTTCAGGAATCTGAGACAAGCCTGACCAAGAGCGAGACCTTGTCTCTACTAAAAACAGAAAATTAGCTGGGCATTGTGGTGGGCACCTGTAATCCGTTCCCAGCTACTTAGGAGGATTGCTTGATCCCAGAAGTTTGAGGTTGCTGGGAGCTAGGCTGTACAGTGATACCAAGGCACTATTCTAGCCTTGGTGACAGAGTGAGACCTTGTCTCAAGAAAAAAAGGAAAGTGGGCCAGGCACAGTGGCTCACACCCACAATCCCAGCACCCTGGGAATCTGAGGCAGGTGGATTGCCTGAGTTCAGGAGTTTGAGACGAGCCTGAGCAAAAGAGTGAGACTCCTCCATCTCTATTAAAAGTAGAATAACTAGCTTGGTGTGGCAGGCACCTGTAATTCCAGCTAGTCGGGACACTGAGGCAAGAGGATCACTTGAGCCCAAGAGTTTGAGGTTGCTGTGAGCTGTGACACCATACCCCGGTTGACAGAGTGAGACTTGGTCTTGAAAGAAAGAAAGAAAACTCTTCACTCACCCATACAAAGCAGTTCCTCATCCATTTGAATTTTATCATGATTTTGCAGCAATTCAGTCATCTTCAGGCTCCAGTAATTCCAGTTCTCTTGCTATTTCCACCCCATCTACATCTTCTTCTATTGAGCCCTTAAAGTCATCTGTGAGGATTGGAATCAACTTCTTCCAAATCCTATTAATGTGGATATTTTGACTTCCTCCCATTGTCACCAGTGGCATCCAGAATGGTGACTCCAGGGTTCCAATGGACTTTGCTCAGGCACACCAGAGAAGTCTATAATCTTATAAAATGTATTTCTGAAATGATGACCTGAAAGTCAGAATTACCCCCTTGATCTGTGGGCTACAGAATAAATGTGTTACCAGGCATGAAAACATTTGTGACCAGGCACAGTGGCTCACTCCTGTACTCCTAGCACTCTGGGAGGCCGAGGTGGTTGGATTGCTTGAACTCATGAGTTTGAGACCTGCCTGAGCAAAAGCCAGACCCTGCTGCTACTAAAAATAAAAAACTGAGGCAAAAGGATGGCTTGTGCCCAAGAGTTGGAGGTTGATGTGAACTACGGTGACCTGGCTCTACCCAGGGTTGACAGCTTGAGAGTCTGTCTAAAAAAAAAAAAAACCCAACATTCATCTCCTTCTCAATCTCCATCAGAACCCTTGAGTGACCAGGTGCATTGCAAATAAGCAGTAATATTTTGAAAATAATCTCTTTCTTCAGAGCAGCCAGTACACATTTATTAATTGGCCATCTTATATGGGCGTGCTTTATAGTGCCCCAGAACGATTGCAATTTAATAACACCAAAGATCATGCTCACCATACAGAGAACAATAATGAAAACTTTGGAAATACTGTGAAATTACCAAAACTTGACATAGAGACCCAAAATGAGCACACACTAGGAGAAAATCAGTGCAAATAGACTTGCTTGCCACAAGGTTGTCATAAGACTTTAATTTGTAAAAAAACACAGTATCTGGCTTGGCACCCATAGCTCAGTGGCTAGGGCACTGGACACATATACCTGGACTGGTGGGTTTGAATTTGGCCCGGGCCTGCTACACAACGACAACTACAGCAACAACAGCAAAAATAGCCGGGCGTGGGTGACGCCTTCAGCTGAGTGGTTAGGGCAACGGCCACATACACCGAGGATGGCGGGTTGGAGCCTGGCCTGGGCCAGCTAAACAACAATGACGACTGCAACAAAAAATAGCCAGGTGTTGTTGTGGCGTGCCCCTGTAGTCCCAGCTACTTGGGAGCCTGAAGCAAGAGAATCGCTTAAGCCCAAGAGCTCTAAGCAAGGGCGACATCATAAGACTGTCTCAAAAACAAAACAAAACACAGTATCTTTGAGACACAATGGAAATGCAATAAGACCAAGTGTATCTTCACCAGCAACCTATATTCAGTAGCACATCAAAGAATTTATACCATGAGCAATACCTATGATGCAAGGAGGTTTGACATGAAAAGTAAGCATCCCACATTAACAGAAAAAAGGGCAAAAATAATTTGACCATGTTAATGCAGAAAAAGCATTTGACAAAAATCTAACTTCCCTTTACAATAAAATAGAAATAGAGGCAAATTACCTGAATGTAATAAAAGTCACATATGAAAGGCCCACAGCTGGCTTGGCACCTGTGGCTCAGCGGGCTAAGGCGCCAGCCACGTACACCTGAGCTGGCAGGTTCGAATCCAGCTCGGGCCCGCCAAACAACAATGACGGCTGCAACCAAAAAATGGCCGGGTGTTGTGGTGGGCGCCTCTGGTCCCAGCTACTTGGGAGGCGGAGGCAGGAGACTCGCTTGAGCCCAGGAATTGGAGGTTGCTGTGAGCTGTGATGCCACTGCACTCTAATGAGGGTGACAGCTTGAGGCTCTGTCTCAAAAAAAAAAAAAAAGAAAAGCCCACAGCTAACATCATACTCTCAATGGTGAAAACTAAATCTTTTTTTCCTAAGATCAGGACTGAGACAAGGATGCCCACTCTTGCCACGTCTATTTAACATTGTTCTGGAAGTCCTACCAGAGCTACTGTATAGGGAAAAAGAAAAGACATTCAAAAGGAAAGAAGGGCCATAACCTGTAATCTAGCACTGTGGGGGGCTGACCCAAGAGGATCATTTGAGCCTAGGAGTTGAAGAACCAGCTAGGACAACCTAGTGAGACCCTATCTCTACAAAAAATTTAAAAATTTGCTGGGTATAGAGATGCACAGCTGTAGTCCTAGCTACTCAAGAACCTGAGACAGCAGGACATTTTGAGTCACAGAGTTTGAGATTACAGTGAGCTATGATCTCCAGCCTCGGCCGCAGGGCAAGACCTTGCCTCAAAAAAAAATAAAAAAAATAGGGTGGCGCCTATGGCTCAAAAGAGTAGGGCGCTGACCCCATATGCCAGAGGTGGTGGGTTCAAGCCCAGCCTCGGCCAAAAACTGCAAAAAATAATAAATAAAAAAGGACTCGGCGCCTATAGCTCAGTGGTTAGGGCGCCGGCCACATACACTAGGGCTGGCAGGTTCAAACGTGGCCCAGGCCTGCTAAACAATAACAATTATAACAACGAAAATAGCCAGGGGAGGCTCAGCACCTATGGCTCAACGGGCTGAGGCGCCTGCCACGTACACCTGAGCTGGCAGGTTTGAATCCAGCCCGGGCCTGCCAAACAACGACGGCTGCAACCAAAAAAAAAAAAAAAATGGCTGGGCGTTGTGGCAGGCGCCTGTAGTCTCAGCTACTTGGGAGGCAGAGAAGAGAGACTTGCTTGAGCCCAGGAATTGGAGGTTGCTGTGAGCTGTGACGCCACAGCACTCTATCCAGGGTGACAACTTGAGGCTCTGTCTCAAAAAAAAAAAAAGAAAAGAAAATAGCCAGGCGTTGTAGCAGGTGCCTGTAGTCCCAGCTACTTGGGAGGCTGAGGCAAGAGAATCACTTAAGCCCAGGAATTTGAGGTTGCTGTGAGCTGTGACGCTACAGTACTCTACCAAGGGTGACATAGTAAGACTGTCTCAAAAAAAAAAAAATGAAGAAATAAAATACTATCTATTAATAGAGGACACAATCTTATATAGGAAGCCCTCAAAATTCAACAAAAAGTTAAAACAAATGAATTCAGCAAAGTTGCAGGACACAAAATCAGCACTCAAAGACATCAGTAGTTTTGCTTCCATGCACAACGAACAATTCAAAAAGGAAATTAAGAAAATAATCCCATTTACAATAGCATAGAAAAGAATAAAATCATAATAAATTAAACCAAGAAGGTTGGCTGGGCACAGTGGCTCACACCTGTAATCCTAACACTCTAGGAAGGGAGGTAGGAGGATTGGTTGAGCTCAGGAGTTTGAGACCAGCCTGAGCAAGAGTGAGACTCTGTCTTTACTAAAAATAGAAAAATTAGCTGGGTGTTGTGGTGGGCAGCTGTAGACCCAGCTTCTCAGAAGCCTGAGGCACGGGGATCCCTTGATCCCAGGAGTTTGAGGTTGCTGTGAGCTAAGCTGATGCCACAGCACTCTACACAGGGTGACAGGCTAAGAGTCTGTCTTCAAAAAGTTTAACATATG
This sequence comes from Perodicticus potto, assembly GCA_963574655.1. NCBI lineage: Eukaryota > Metazoa > Chordata > Mammalia > Primates > Lorisidae > Perodicticus > Perodicticus potto. The sequence continues at coordinate 7,721 of CAUYRH010068510.1, forward strand.
CAAATCCATAAATTTAATTGACCATATGAATAAAGCAGAAACAGAGACTATATGATTTTCTCAATAGATGCAGAAAAATCAAATGATAAAATTCAGCATCCTGGCTCAGCACCTGTAGCTCAGCAGCTAGGGCGCCAGGCACATACACCAGAGCTGGTGGGTTTGAATCTAGCCCAGGCCTGCCAAACAACAAAGACAACTACAACAACAAAATAGCTGGGCATTGTGGCGGGCGCCTATAGTCCCAGCTACTTGGGAGGCTGAGGCAAGAGAATCACTTAAGCCCAAGAGTTTGAGGTTGCTGTGAGCTGTGATGCCACAGCACTCTACCCAGGGTGACATCTTGAGACTCTGTCTCAAAAAAAAAAAAAAAAAAAAAAGTCAGCATCCTTTTCTAATAAGAACACTTAAGAAAACAGTCATAGGTGGCACATCTTTTTTTTTTTTGAGACGAAGTCTCACCATGTTGCCCTCGGTAGAGTACCGGGACAACACAGCTCATAGCAACCTCAAACTCCTAGGCTTAAGTGATTTTCCTGCTTCACCCTCCCGACCAGATGGAACTACAGGTGCCCACCACAACATCTGGCTATTTTTTGGCTGCAGTTGTCATTGTTGTTTAGCTGGCCCAGACCAGGCTCAAACCCGCCAGCTTCAGTGTATGTGGTCGGCGCCCCACTCACTGAGCTATGGGTGCCGAGCCGGTAACACGTTTCTTAAGCTGACTAAACCCATCTATGACAAACCCACAACTAATATCATATTGAATAGAGTAAAACTGAAAGCTTTTCCACTTATAACTGAAATCAGACAAAGCTGTCCTCTATGGCCACTACTATTCAACATAGTGCTGGAAGTTCTATCCAATACAGTCAGGCAAGAGAAGGAAATAAAGGGCATCCAAATGGGGGCAGAGGAGGTCAAACTCCACTCTTTGACGATGATGTGATCTTATACTTAGAAAACCCAAGAGGCTCAACCACAAAACTCTTGGAAGTGATCAAGAGACACGCTAGTGTCCCAGGGTATGAATTAATGTCCACAAATCAGTAGCCTTTGTATGCCAATAACAACCACGTTGAGAAGCAAATTAAGAACACAATTCCCTTCACAGAAGCTTCAAATTAAATTAAATACTTTAAAAATACCTAACAAAAGAAGTGAAAGATCTTTACAAAGAGAATTATGAAACCCTAAAGTCACAGGTCACTTCTGACACTTCTTGCCAGGGCCCAGGACTGGCCAGGTCTCTGGCCCAGCTTAACTAGATTCTGGACGCGGACTGCTAAGTTACCTTGGTGAGGTTCAGTTTCTCTTAGGTGCCTGAGGGCTGTCTACTTTAGCTGGAGAGAGAGACAGAGAGTGTGAGTCTTAGAGAGAATACAGCAGTCTTCTTAGAAAGATAGATCTTAGTCTTTAGTAGACCTTAGTAATCTTCAGTAGAGAGACGCCGTGCTGGCCTTCTGCAGGCAGGAGAGGAGACAGAGTCAGAGTAAGCAGGTCCATGATAGAATACACATACTCCTTGACTGCCTGCTCCTCCAGCTTAATATAAGGCTAATCTCGTGCCTCTCAGCACCACAGGTGTAGAGAATGCCAATTCACCACTGCTCTCATCCCGCGAGCTCTCATGCTTGTTAGGAGAGCTAACTCCCTTTCCATGCCCTTTCTACCCAGGTGTTCCATTATTGAGCTCTACAGGTATTTCTTATAACTCTCACTCCTTCTAACCATAGGCTATATGGGCTCCAACACCCTAAGAAAACAAATAGAAGATATTCACAAATAGAAGATCATAGCTCACTCTTGGCTGGGAAGACTCAACATTGTTAAAATGTCTATTCTACCCAAAGCAATCTATAGATTCAATGCAATCCCCATGAAAATACCAACATCATACTTTGAAGAACTGGAAAAAAATAGTACTAGTACTTCTTTTTGTATGGAACCAAAAAAAGGACACAGAGTAAAGTGCTGTGGCATCAGCCCAGCTCACAGCAACCTCAGACTCCTGGGATCAAGGGATCCCCGTGCCTCAGGCTCCTGAGGAGTTGGGTCTACAGCTGCCCACCACAACACCAGCTAATTTTTCTATTTTTAGTAAAGACAGTGTCTCACTCTTGCTCAAAATTGTAGAATCTATGCTAGCTAATAGATTACAGCTTCTCATATACACCATGATCAAGTAGGTTTCATCCCAGGGATGCAAGGCTGGTTTTACATACCCAAATCCATAAACATAATTCATCATATTAACAGAAGCAAAAACAAAGACCATATGATCCTCTCAATAGATGCAGAAAAAGCATTCGATAAAATCCAGCCATTTCTTTTTTTTTTTTTTGTAGAGACAGATTTTCACTTTATTCCCCTCGGTAGAGTGCCGTGGTGTCACACAGCTCACAGCAACCTCTAACTCCTAGGCTTAGGTGATTTTCTTGCCTCAGCCTCCCGAGTAGCTGGGACTACAGGTGCCCGCCACAAAGCCCGGCTATTTTTCTGTTTTTGCATTTACCTGAGGCCTGGTTTGAACCCGCCACCTTCTGTATATGAGGGCGGCACCTCGAGTAGGGCGCCGGCCCTTTTCTTTTTTTTTTTTTTTTTTGAGACAGTCTTATTACATCATACTACTACTCTACTCAGTAGAATGCTATGGCATCACATCTCACAGCAACCTCAGTCCATCCCTACTCTCCAGGTAACCAGGTGTGGATTAAAGACTGGAGCCTGAGCCTGCTGAAACCACAGTGAAAAGGCACCTACTTGGGTGATCCTGTCCACACCAACAGCAGTGAAGGTGAATGGCCTCCCTGCCTGGATACATCACTCACGAGTGAAACCAGCCAGTGATGGGGAGCAGATGGTCCAACGACACCCAGAGCATCCCCACCATCTTACCCTGAAAAAACAGACTACAGCCCCGCTCTAGTCACACACCAGGAGCTGACTGGTCTAGGCAGGGCGGAAGCTTGAGGATGAGCAGCAGTGGCGTGGGACTGATTACTGACTCTTTGCTTTGGGCTTTTTCACCTTCCTTCTTTAACCTAGGTATAAGACATGATGAAGGCTGTGAAAAATGTATCCAAAGGCAACCCAAACTGGACAAACTGTCAAAATTGTGTTATTGGTTTACTCTTATTATGAATATACAGGGAAAAAAGCCTGTATAGCCAAGGCAATGCTTAGTCATAAAAACAAAGCCAGAGTCATCACTCTACCAGACTTCAGGTTAAATTACAAGTCCACAGTGATCAAAGCAGCATGGTATTGGCACAGAAATAGAGACATAAACATATGGAACAGAACAGAAAACCCAGAGGTGAAACCATCTCTACTCACCATCTGATCTTCCATAAACCAGAAACAAGCATACAGTGGGGAAAAGAATCCCTATTCATGGCTGGACACAGTGGCTCATGCCCGTAATCCTAGCACTCTGAGAGGCCAAGGCAGGTGGACTGCTCACAAGTTCCAGACCAGCCTGAGCAAAAGCGAGACCTGTCTCTACTAAAAATCAAAAACCGAGGCGAGAGGATTGCTTGAGTTCAAAAGTTGGAGGTTGCTGTGAGCTATGACGCCACCGTACTCTACCCAAGGTGACAGCTTGAGACTCTGTCTCAAAAAAAAAAAGAATTCCTATTCAACAAATGTTGCTGAGATAACTGGAAAACCACATGTAGAAGACTGAAACCAGACCCACCTCTGTCACCACTTACAAAAATTGACTCAAGATGGATAAAAAATGTAAATCTAAAACATGAAATGATAAATATCTTAGAAGAAAGTGTAGGGGAAACCCTTGATGTTGGACTAGGGACAGATTTTATGAGAAAGACTTCAGCAGCAAGCTCAACAACAGAAATAAACCAGTGGAACTTAATTAAGCTAGAAAGCTTCTGCACAGCTAAGGACACAACTATTAAAGCAAACAGACCACCTTCAGAATGTGAAAAGATATTTTCAGGGTATGAATCTGACAATGGGTTGATAACTAGAATCTACAGAGAACTCAAATTAATCAACAAAAAAAGAGCAAACAATCCTATCTACAACTTGGCAAGAGATGTGAATAGAACCGTCTCTAAAGAACACAGAAGAATTTGAAAAAATGCTCATTGTCCCTGATTATCAGAGAAATGCAAACCAAAACCACCCTGAGAGATCACGTAACCCCAGTGAGAATGGCCCACAAAGTCCCAAAGCTGCAGATGCTGGTGTGGATATGGAGAGAAGAGAACATTCTTTTGTTTTTTTAATGTTTTTAACAAAATTTATTTTTATCTTTATTTCACCAAAATCACCAATTATGTTGCTATAATCAATATTTTCACATAATTTGATTTCTATTTATAACAGTGACAGATTAACAATTCTGTCTTGAAACATCGTAGCTCTTTGATGGTTCATTTTAATTAATTTCCACTTGCAGAGTCTTCATTTTGTTGACAAAGTGGAAGCACCTGGAAGTGTTTATAGCATTTTTAAAGCATACCTTATATTTGGAAATTAACCATGAATTATACAAATCATGTTTAATCATTGCAAATGGGGTCATGTAGGATTATTATAATAAAATTTATTGTGAAATATTTAAATAGTATCATATAAGTCATTATTGCCCATGCAGCAATTTAGCTTTCTGAGAAGAGAACATTCTTACACTGTTGGGGGACTGCAAACTAATGCAATCTTTATGGAAAGAAGTGTGGAGAATCCTTAAAGAACTCAAATTAGGCTTGGCACCTGTAGCTCAAGTGGCTAAGACACCAGCCACATAAACCAGAGCTAGTGGGTTCAAATCCAGCCTGGTCCTGCCAAAACAACAATGACGACTACGACCAAAAAATGGCCGGACATTTTGGCGGGCGTCCCAGCTACTTGGGAGGCTGAGGCAAGAGAATTGCTTAAGCCCAGGAGTTGAGGTTACTGTGAGCTGTGATGCCACGGCACTCCACCCAGGGGTGACAGCTTGAGGCTCTGTCTCAAAAAAAAAAAAGAAACAAGAACTCAAATTAGACCTCTCATTTGATCCTGCAGTCCCATTACTAGGCATCTACCAGGAAGAGCTGACCTTTTATCGTAAGGACATTTATACTAGACAGTTTATCACAGCTCAATTTACAATCACCAAAATGTGGAAACAACCCAAATGCCCACCAACCCAGGAATGGATTAACGAGCTGCTGTGTATGTATAGCATGGAATACTATTCAGCCATTAAAAAGGATGGAGGGAGACGCCATCTTCCAGTAATTCACCAAAATGACAAACACAAAGGGAAAGAGGAGAGGCACCCGTTACATGTTCTCTAGGCCTTTTAGAAAACATGGAGTTGTTCCTTTGGCCACATATATGCGAATCTACAAGAAAGGT
>CAUYRH010068511.1:0-22636 GCA_963574655.1 Perodicticus potto
AACTGGTTAACATAGCTTTCATGGCATTTTCTTAGTTATTGTGTTAAGACATTTATATTCTACATTTAGTAAGTTTCACCTGTACCCTTCTAAGATGCACCAAATATTTATTTTTATTATATTCACAATACCCCAAACAAAATGTCCAACTCAACTCTTACCTGTTAAATTTCTGGAACTAGGAATCAAGATATTGCTATATAATAACATACACAATTCTTTCATTAAAGGGTAGTTATCTTTTCTGGGTTTCTGAATCTGACAACATACCGTGAGTTATCATAGATCAACATACCAAGTTGTTTAAATTTGTATGTTTTTTATATTTACATGGACTAAAATATGCTATCCTTTTGCATCCCTGGGGGCAATCCCTCTGCATTTGGGCTGGCATTGCATGATCTAAGCCCTCCTGTGCCCTGACACAAGCTGACTGGCTATTTTGTCAGCCTATCACACATGCATTTGAGTTATGTGGCTCAGACACTAGGAGTTGGGAGCTGCATGCTGCCACCAGCAGAGTTCTAAAAGGCAGATCCCTGAACTCATGCTGCTGGAGTCCCTACCTTCCCCAAATCCTGCTTATTTATTTTTTTTTTTTAAGGGCACTTTGTTGCCCTCGGTAGAGTGCAGTGCAGTGGCGTCACAGCTCACAGTCCAATTCTTGGGCTTAGGTGATTCTCTTGCCTCAGTCCCCCAAGTAGGTAGGACCACAGCTGCCTGCCACAATGCCTGGCTATTTTTTTTATTGCAATTTGGCCAGGGCCGGGTTTGAACCTGCCACTCTTGGTTGCGGCCGGAGACTTACTCACTGAGCTACAAGTGCCACCCAAATCCTGCTTATTTAACTTTTGCTTAGATTTCATAAGATCTGGTGCTATATTTTCAGACTTGTACCATTCTAGACATTGTTTGTAGCAAGCAGAAATGAGATGCAGCAGAGTCCATCTGTTGGTTGACTGAGTAACCATTCCTGTCCTCCCTTGCAATTTTCCCCAATAGAGGGTAGAAAACTTAAATATTTTTCTTCCTTCCTTTTCTTGCATTGAAGGATGATAGAGGTCTGGCAAGACACTCATAAGCAGTCTTATGAAGAAGTTTAGGGATGCTTATTTCTGGTAAATGAGATAGGTATAGCTGATAGGTCTCCTCATCTATTCCTACCTTGAACTCAGATGCAGTACTAGGAGCATCAGCAGCTGTCTTGGCACCATGGGGGAAAGGCCAACAGAACTGTAGCAGTGCTGTCCCTGATACTGGGGCGCTGCTGAACCAATACAATAACCACCTACCTCCAGATTTTAATTTGAGAGGAGAAAAAAGTTTAAGCCACTGTGGGTTAGACTCTCCATTACCTGTAGCTGAAATGTATGATTCAAAAGCAACTCCTTCATAAAGACTGATTGCCCTAGTACAGAGAGATACTGCGGGGTATTTAAACAGTAACTTCAAAGGTAAATTTCACGAGTTCTGTGCTGTGCGTTGTTTTCTAATCACTCCACATGCACTTGCGAAAGTTGAATCCCTTAATCAAGGGAATGAAAGCATCTATGTTATTTAAAATCTCCACAATCCTTGAGCAGGATTAGACAATTAGATAATTGGCAATTATCCTTTGCCAAATGCCTCTATCCAGGTTTATATAAACCTGTATTGGTTCAGCAGCTCCACAGTATCAGGGACAGCAGTGCTACAGTTCTGTTGGCCTTTCCCCTATGGTGCCAAGACAGCTACTGATGCTCCTAGTACTGCATCTGAGTTCAAGGTAGGAATAGATGAGGCCTATCAGCTGTACCTATCTCATTCTATTTTTTAATTTTTAAAAATAGAATATTCTTTTGATGACGCACTAGAGTGCCAAATAAAGCACATTCCCAGAGTTGGGAAACAGTTTCAGAAAATAGCACCATTTGAACAAGGAAACAAAATCTTGATGTGATTCACACTATAAACAGAAGTGATTTTACCCTGAGAGACCTTATAATAAAAAGTGTGGCTGCAGTGAACAGAGTGTTTTATATATAAAAAACCTGGATAGACGCATTTGGCAAAAGATAAAATTAGATCCACACCTCACACCACACTCAAGAATATACTCCAACAAGATCAGAGATGTTCATGTAAAGAATGAAATCACATAAATACTGAAAGAAAACACAGATGAATTTCCTTAAAACCTGGATGAGGGAAAGGCTAATTATAATTTAAAATCAAGATGCAATAAAGACTATATTGAAAAAAAATCCTTCAAACTTTTGCATGGCAAACACACCATGAGTGAAGTCAAAAAACAAGTGGCAAACTGGGAGAAAATATTTGCAAAATATATTACAAATAATGGACTGATATGACAGCAAGCAAATCTCAAATCTAATACTATGTAGGGAAGTAATAGTGACATAGATTACAGCAATCCTGTAGGCAAGTAGGAATGTATTAGTCATGCTTAGCTCCCATTCATTTTAGGATTTAATAATTAAATCTGAAAGACAGAGAGGGTGGAATGCTAGACTATCTATAGTTAGACTCCTACCAGTAGTCATAGGGTATCAAACCAGGTATGCCTAATAATTTCTGTTAAATCTGTACAAACGAAATATGTATACTGTATTTTAAAAAATATAAAGAGCTTTCAATGGTATTTTTGACTCCGACATTTTCCCTCCCCACAGTTAAAAAATAAAGCCTTGAGATCCTGCTGAAGTTCCATTTTTTGCATTGATTTTAGAACCTAACTCCCACAAATAATATGCCTCCTTTGCTTGACCAAGAGGAGATTTAGATACTGGAAAGACAGTAACTCAATTTATATGTAGAAGCTTCATGAGGTCCTATTTAATTACTCATCTTCTCTTTTCTTTTCCTTTTTATTTTTATTTTTTTTTGAGACAGAGTCTCAAGCTGTCAGCCTGGGTAGAGTGCTGTGGCGTCACAGCTCACAGCAACCTCAAACTCTTGGGCTTAAGCAATTCTCTTGCTTCAGCCTCCCAAGTAGCTGGGACTACAGGTGCTTGGCACAATGCCCAGCTATTTTGCTCTTGTAGTTGTCGTCGTTACTTGGCAGGCCCCGGGCTACATTCGAACCCTCTAGCTCCGGTGTATGTGGCTGGTACCCTAGCCACTGAGCTACAGGCATCAACCCTCCTTTCTATTCTTTCTTAATTTTTTTGTTTAAATTTGAGACAGGGTCTTGCTCTGTCTCCCGGGCCAGGGTACGGTAGCATGGGTCATCATAGCTCACAGCAACCTCAAACTTTTGGGGTCAAGCCATCGTCCTGCTCTAGCCTTCTAAGTAGGTGGGACTACAGGTGCGTGCTGCCATGCCCAGGCACTTTTCTACTATCTTTTTTAACTTTTATTTTTATTTTATTTATTTATTTCTTTATTGAGACAGAGCCTCAGGGTGTTGCCCTGGGTAAAGTGCTCACACCAGTCTCCAATTCTTGGGCTCAAGCAATCCTCTTGCCTCAAATTTTCTATTTTTAGTAGGGACGGAGTCTTGCTCTTGCTCAGGCTGATCTCGAACTCGTGAGCTCAAGCTATCCAACCACTTTGGCCTCCCAGAGTGGAAGGATTACAGGCATGAGCGACCATGCCTGGCCTACTTTTCTACTTTTTGTAGAGGCTGGGTCTCACTCCTGTTCAGGCTGGTCTTAAGTCCTGGGCTCAAGCAATCCTCCTGCTCCAGCCTCCCAAAGTTCTGAGATTACAGGCATGAACCACTGTGCCTGACCTCTTGTCTTTTCTTTGAAATACTTACTAAAAGAAGTATCTGTTGGTTTCGCTTGGCTTGAGAATTTCCTGCTTAACAGTATTTTTAAAAAGAATCAGCGTTTTTGGGCAGCACCTGTGGCTCAAAGAAGTAGGGCACCGGCCCCATATGCTGAAGGTGGCGGGTTCAAACCTAGCCCCGGCCAAAAAAAAAAAAATAATAAATTAGAGTTTCTCTATTGTTAGAGGCATCAGCAAACACATATACTAATCAGTTTCCATGTGTAAGCAAGGGTATTTGCAAGGTGAAAATGTTGAAGGCCACCAGTTATGGGGACCAGGCTGGGACAAGAGTAAGAAATGAAGACTTCAGAATGTGGTTTATGAATGAAATATTATGGCCTAGGCATTAGGAAGGAATCGTAAAAATCTCAGGGCAACAGGACTTCTAAAAAAGCTTGGGATTTATAATCAAAACAGGCCTGATGACAAAATGAAGGGAATGAAAGGCTGGTGATGCGGCCCATAATGCAGTCCTACAGCAGATATTTCACCCCTTACCACATCCCTGGTCATGCTGCCTCTTTAGCTGCAGGGGGAGTAGTTTCTGGCAAACTTGAAGGCTTCACTACTTGAGTGCCCACCATCACATCTTTCTGTTTTCCTGCCTCAGGGCTTTTCCAAAGTCTCAGTATCTCAGACTTGCACACTTGGAAGTGTGCCCCAAAAGGCACTGGAGTTGGTAGATAAATGTCCCATTTCACTCCTGCCCAATCCTTTAGAGGTGCATTCGACAGTGATCTTCAGAGAGTCCCCAGGAGGACTGAGCCCCAGTTGCCCACAGTGGTAACCAGCTGAGTACAGGGATGCATCCAACAATAATAGCCTTTCCTTCTTTCCGCTTATACTTTCTTTGCATTCTGTCCCTAGGACAATTTCCCAGGAATACGATTGCACTCTAGTTTTTGACTCAGTCTTTTTGTGAGGGATCCTAAACCAGTGAAATCTGCCAGTCCTACTCCTGGCAGAGGAGAAACAGGATCAACTGAAGAAGTAGGTTGAAGTTTGAGACTCAACAGAGCCTTGCTTGAAAAGAAGAATGAAACCAAGAGAAGTAGGTCTACATACTTGTGCAGGGACAGAGTGAGAAGTGCTTCTGCTATATTTATGGCCTGCCAACGTCTTCCCTTCCCCTTTCCCCTCTTCATTCTTTTCTTCTTTCTTTCCTTTTTTTTTTTTTCTTTCTTTTTTCTTTTTTTTTGAGACAGGGTGATCCTCTCACCTCTGCCTCCTTTAGGAATTACAGCCATGAGCCACCATGTCCAACCTGTACCACACTGTATTTCTATCTTGTTCTTTTTATTGGAATGAAAAGGGCATCTAGAGACAGAGGCTTGTCAAACTCTTTCACGATCATTTTCTTTCCTAATAAATACAATGCTAATCAGTGGCCAGATATTACTATACTATCCATGCTTTGGGCTCTTGGCCAAAATTGGGATTATCTGGAAGTTCAAGCAGCCTTTCTAAGAGAAAGGTGTTTCCCTTGGTGAGGACTAGAGTAGCTTATGGCCAAACTCCTGCAGGGTTTCCAGAACAACTGTTTCAATAAAGGGGAGGGACTGGCCTAACCACTTCCATTATCTTCTTTAAGGCCAAAATTGTTAGCCCATCAATCATATAGTTTTTATCTCTTCTTTCTGGAAGATGCACAGAAACCTTGGTAATATTTTCCTTGAGGCCAGTGGGTAGTTTGTTAACCCACTTACTTTACGTGAGAAGGAAAAAATAGGGAGATTTTATCAGCATCTCATAACGTGCTATCGTTGAAGCACAAGTAACCCTAAGTTTGGAAAGTACAAAGTGAAGGGGAAAAAGTAGAGCTAAGCTAAGGCCAGGAGATTTATCAGTGCTGACTGGGTCCCCCAAAGCAAGGGCTTTGGAAGCATCCGTAACTGTAGCTTCAGTTGAGTGCAGGTCGGACAAATATACAAAAAACTGGACTATTTCCCTGGGAGGCAAACCAACACTGAGACCCTACTGGGTATTAAAAAATGCAGAACAAAAGGCCAGGAGTCTGGATTGTAGGGAAATGAAAATCACAAACTGCTTGGAAAGTTGCTATAACTCACTCAGTCATTTACTCTTATGGGGGCTGGAGATAAATCAGTGAGTTAAGACCAGCCCTTTATTTTCTTATTTATTTATTTTTATTTCAGATTAACAAGAAGATACAAACAGGTTACAATGTTTGTGTGTGTTAGGTAGAGTCCCTGTTGTAGTTGTGCCCTTCACCATTCAGGAGGTGTGCCATATATCCCAAAATTGTGTCTGTGAGGTGAGAGCACACCAGTCCTCCCTGCTCCTCCCCTCCCCAACATGAACTAAATTGAGTTTTTCTCTTGTGTGGGTGTGTATTAGTTTGTTTACTCCCTATATTTCATTTTCAAAGAGAGCATATTTTGCGAGTTTCCCAGTTTTTTTCTTTATATTGGACCATTTGTAACATGATAGATACGTTTTCGGTGGAGTCAGCTAAAAATCAAATCTGGGTATTAATGAGATTGCCATTGCCACTACAAGCCACCACTTATAAAATAATAACTTTTTGATATTAAACTTTTGTCCTTTCCTATACTCCCGAAATCTTGGCAGTAAAATGGTTTTCTATTTTTGAGTTAAGCGATTAGCAAATGTATTGGGTGCTCACTGTGTGGCTCACCCAGGATGGGAATATCATAGAAGATAGAGAAATAAAGCCTTTCTGTGGTTTTGAGCTGAGCACACCATTGCCAAAAAATAAACATAACATTCACCAGTTCCCCTGGTGCTAGGTATGACCTTGTGGTTCTGGTCATTGAGATATAAACTATGAAGCGGGAGCTGACTCAGCTTGGAATTGTCTTTATTGGGTTCTTTCAGAAGGATTTAAACGCAGATCTGAAGGCTGGAGCTCTTGTGGAGGAGAGAGGCAGACGGGTCCCCCCAAGCATCATGAACCACCATGATAGTCCTAGACTATCACCAGTTTCCTTTACACAAGAAAGAAACAAATTCTTATCTTGTTTAAGCCTCTTTTATTTTAGGGCCTCTTTTATTTGGGGTTCTCTGTTATAGCAAAATTCATTATAATTTGCAGCAGATGTAGTTCAAGTCCTGTACACTGAACTCTGAACGATAGTAATTCTGTATGAAAAGACTGCTTACTTGTGTATTGCCTGGAGCAATTGTTCTTGGGCCGCCCCATCAATGGGGTTGCTCAGGTAAGCTAAGGAGGGTCCCCTCAGACCATTATCCTTCTGTCTTTTCTCACACTCGCTCCTCTCCCTCACCATTTTCATTCCCTTCTGGTCTCTCTCAACTGATTGTCTAGATTAAAGCTTATACAAACTAGGAACTTGCCAGAGCCAGCTAGAGGGAGAAGCTGGGATCTGGAGAACAAAGGCCAATAGGAAGAAGGGGGTTGGGCTAGACAGCTGACTTGGATACAGCCTTTGCAGAGAATGGCTCACCCCACTACCCTGGGACCAGGGCAAAGTTTGTTATTAACAAAAAGAAGTTGTGCTTTCACAGGGGTCAGAATTAGTTCTTCATTCTATTGTTGAAACCTTAAGGCAGTTTCAGCCTAGATCCAATTGCTAACTGCACAAAGATCCAATTACTGAGACAGGAGGATTGCTAAGGACGAAAAGAATTTTTATGCAAAAGAAGCATATAGGGGGAAGGAGAGAAGCTGCCTCAAATCCTTCTCCCCACTATGGGAGATCATAGGCTTTTAAAGGAGAGGTCATTGTCATGGAGCTGGTTGAGGGGGCAGGTGAGTCTTGGCATCAGGAAGTCTGCCTGGAGGACTTCAGAATCTCAATTCCTTTGTTTCACAAAAAAAATCATCATTTCTGAGAAAGAACTCAAAGATAAAGTAGTTAGTTAAGGATGAAGTTTGTATAATAAAAACATACAGAAGTCGTCAAACTTTGTTTATGGAGACAGTCACCGGTCCATCCTTTCTTTGCCTTTCATTAACTCGTTTGTGAATCTGTCACCTTGGCCCCAAATCGCTAAGAATCTCCAGGATTGAATGTTTACATTCCATCACAGATATGCTTTTTTCCCATCAGGTGAACATTTTCCTGAGGAAAATGAACTCCTTTAAAAGAAAAGCATTTATGCCAATACAGTTTATACCTACTTCTCGTCTGAGTCTACAAAACTGGGGTAAAGTTTAAAGAGAGGAATGGAGAGCTGTGAGGAAGAAAACAAAACACAAACTGAGAAAGCAGGCTCAACGGACAGCAGAAGTCTGTGTGCGCCCACTCCTGTGGAGATCTTCCTGTCTAACTTGAAGAGACGCTTCACCTATTGATTTTAGGTTCTGAAGTTTTAGGAACAAAGAAGCAGAATTTTTAGTTTTGCCCCTGAAGAGTAACACTGCATCTAATTTTAGTCCATGTGAAATTGTACCAGTAGGGTGGCCAGCAAGGTGGCTTATCCCTGTAATCCTAGCACTCTGGGAGGCTGAGGTGGGTGGATTATTCGAGCTCAGGAGTTAGAAGCCAATGGGAGCAAAAGTGAGACCCTGTCTCTTAAAAATAGCTGGGCATTATGGTGGGCCTCCCTAGTCCCAGCTACTTGGGATGCTGATAGAAGAGAATCACTTCAGCCCAAGAGTTTGAGGTTGCTGTGATGCCAGGGCATTGTACTGAGGTGAGACTACCTCAAAAAAGAAAAAAAAGAAATGTTACCAGTGGGGACTTGAGATCTTGTGCCAACCTGCTTGTGACTTTTGTTGTTGTTGTTGTTGCAGTTTTTGGCCGGGGTTGGGTTTGAACCTGCCACCTCCAGCATATGGGGCTGGCGCCCTACTCCTTTGAGCCATAGGCACCTTCCTACTTATGACTTTTTTACCTTCCGGATCTTTTGCTCTCTGTAGTACTTTAAGATTTTTGCCCCAGTAAAATTTCTTCACCCATATCTATCCACCTCTACTCTCATGCTCATAATCTAGACCTCAGTGCCTGGAATACTTTCAAACCATTCCCTCCACTTCTTCAAAACACAACCCCATTTTTTTTTTTTTTTTTTGTAGAGACAGAGTCTCACTTTATCGCCCTCGGTAGAGTGCCGTGGCGTCACACAGCTCACAGCAACCTGGGCTTAGGCGATTCTCTTGCCACAGCCTCCCAAATAGCTGGGACTGCAGGCGCTCACCACAACGCCTGGCTATTTTTCTGTTTTTGCAGTTCAGCCAAGGCCGGGATTGAACCCACCACCTTCGTTATATGGGACCGACGCCCTACTTGATGAGCCACAGGCACTGCCCCTAAATATTTTTTTTACTGAACCCTGTGCATATCTTACTCAGAACACTCACCATGTTATCTGGAAGAAATCTGTGTATGTTTCCTTATTTAACTCTGTACCTTGAGGGCTCAACTCTTTGCCTATCATAGAGAGGCCCTCAGCTGGGCGAGGTGGTTCACGCCTATAATCTGAACACACTGGGAGGTGGGTGGATTGCTTGAGCTCAGGAGTTAAGGACCAGCCTGAGCAAGAGTGACCCATCTCTAAAAAAAAAAGAAAAGAATTGAAATAGCTGGGCATTGAGTGGGCACCTGTAGTCCCAGCTACTTGGGAGACTGAGGCAAGAGAATTGCTTGAGCCCAGGAGTTTGAGGTTGCTATGAGCTATGATGCCATGGCACTCTGCTGAGGTTGACAAAATAAGACTCTGTCTCAGTAAAAGAAAAAAAAAAGAGTAGGCCTTCAGTGACTATTTCTTCACCCTTAGCAAGAGTGATAATAAATCATAGTACCCATCAGAAGTTATGTGTAATGAATTATCACTTGTGATATACTAGTTAAAAAAATTTATCCTACGCTTGGCGCCTGTAGCTCAGCGGTTAGAGCACCAGCCACATACACTGGAACTGGCAGTTCGAATCAGCTTGGGCCTGCCAAACAACAATGACAACCAAAAAATAGCTGGGGTTGTGGCGGGCACCTATACTCCCAGCTACTTGGAAGGCTGAGGAAAGAGAATTGCTTAAGCCCAAGAGTTTGAGGTTGCTGTGAACTGTGATGCCGTCGCACTCTAGGGAGGGTGACATAGTGAGACTGTCTCAAAGAAAAAAACAATTTATCCTAAAATTTAAAACAAAACACTAAAACATTGTAGGGGAAAGAGAGAGAGGAAAAAAAAAAGCTGTCCAAGACCGGAAGATGTAAACGTGAACATAGTTGGGAACTGTGATGGGAAATAAATAAATAAATCCAACTCTTCATTAAATGAAAAGTCTTTTGCAAATGGAGCTGAAGAAGCCCAAACAATTAGATAACATGTCCTAGTACAAATAGAACATTTCATGTTAATGCAAAAGACCGCAGTGGAGTGGTTTAGGGCATGTTTTTGGGAGCCAGATTCCAAAGTTCATATTCCAGCTCTGCTACTTTCAAGTTACACAAATTAAGGTGAGTTACTTGTCTGTTTCAGTAGATTGACCATTTGTAAAATGCAGGGCCATAGGGTTGTTAATTACAGGAAGTTAATATATAAAAAGAAGTTAATTATAAGAAGTTAATATATAAAAAATATAGAAAACTGACTGACAGCGGTATATAAATATTTGTTTCAGTATTATTATTGTTATAATTCCCATTTTAAAGCATGACTGTGACAACAAAAAGCAAGAAAACTGAAGATTGGAGGCCTAACATATTTGCATAAGTAAATGCTGAAGTGATATGAATTAAGGGGGCAATAAGGATCATTCATAACTTTAAATGGGGCTGTTAAAATTATACTTTCATAAGCTCTTTACTCAGAGGGTGAACTCACAAGAGAAAAAAATGTGCAGATTTCTTTAATCCTACCCTCTCAACCTCCTTTTCTATGTGTGTCCATGCCAAATTTTGTGATTTATCATTAAGAACAAATTCTTAGTTAAGTGCAATAAAAATTCTTTAAAAATAAATTTTGGGAATGATATAGCAGTTGTTCTAAGAACACAGAATTAGAAAAATTTGAGTTTCTTTATTGCTTTTGAACACATATTCTCCTGGAGTTCCAATTAAGAATTTGGGAATTAAATTTCTAAATGTTGGGCTAAAGGCTTTTATGGTAACAGCTTTATAATCCTTCCTTGAATTGTGCTGGTAAGCACATGTACAATCTGCAATTTCTAATTCTAAGATATTTGGCCCTTTAAATTTCTAGGACATTAAAAATACAACAGAGTTGGGCGGTGCCTGTGGCTCAAAGGAGGAGGGCGCTGGCCCCATATGATGGAGGTGGTGGGTTCAAACCCATCCCCAGCCAAAAACTGCAAAAATAAATAAATAAATAAATAAATAAAAACCACACACACACACAACCCCCCCCCCCAAAAAAAAAACCCCAGGAGTTTCTAGCCTCTTGGTACTTATTCTTTCTTCTTTCTCTTTTTCATTTTTGGTATGATTGATAGTAGAACACTGCAATTTTTAGCTAGCTCATCTCAGTTTTCTACACTGTGCAAAGTTCATAAAGGTAGGCACTGTGTCTGACTTGCTTGTTCTCTATCTCCATTGCCAAACACAGTGCAATGCACTCAAGAGATATGAAAAAAGGCCTGTACTGGAGTAGTGGGGTACAGTCAAGCTGCTATAAATACAGATGTGAAAATCCCAGTTTTTCTAATCACGGTTGCAATCCACTGCAAGTTGCTTAACAAAACTTTCCTTTTTTTTTTGTAAAGTAAGAATAATGCCTAGGCTTCTTTGCCTTTTCTTTATTGAGACAATGATGGCCCCACGCTGGTGGGTATCTTGCTCTGTAAGCCTGTACCTTGCTTTTACTCTGTAAGCCTTTCTCTTTTTCAATAAACTTTGTTTCATGCTTGCCTTAAGAAAAAAAAAGAAAAAGAATGCCTATTGTATAAGGATGAGAATATAAGATAATATTTTATTAAAATTACTGAATGTATAGAATTTTCTGTGTTTCAAAATAATTAACTTTATTAATTGGGCACTGTGGCTCATGCCTGTAATCCTAGCACTTGGGAGGCCAAGGCGGGTGGATTTGCCCAACCTCACCTGTTCAAGACCAGCCTGAGCCACAGCAAGACCTCATCTCGAAAAATAGTGGGGCTTTGTGGCAGGTGCCTGTAATCCCAGCTACTCAGGAGGCTGAGGCAAGAGAATCGCTTGAGCCCAAGGGTTTGAGGTTGCTGTGAGCTGTGACGCTCAGAGCGCTCTACCAAGGGTGACGAAGTGAGACTTCGTCTCAAAAAAATAAAAATAAAAATAAAAAAGGGCCTTAAAAATTGAGTGAAATACTTCTTTCTGTAAGAAATTTCCAATACAAGTCGGAGGTGATGTCCTGTGTTTGAGGGAATCAGGAAAGGAGGTGGCATATGAAAGGGTCCTCCAGGGATAGTTAGGATTTCAACAATTAAAATGTGTAGACACGTCTGGGTTAAACAAAGAGAACATAAGCAGGGAGATAAAATGGTGCTGGGTGTGACTGAAAAAAAGCCAGTTACTCCTGGATGAGACTAGGAAAGTGATGAGAGATGAGCAAGAAATGTGGGGTGGTGCCATATTGGTAATGTCAGATTCTTTAATCGAGAAACTCCTGATTTGGGCCTATGACATAATAGGAAGATTACAGTAGCAGTAGTGCAGGACGGGTTGGAAGGTGGAAGTGCTTAAGAGTGGGGAAACCAGTTTAGAGAGATTATTATAATATTTGAGGTAAGAGATAAAGGCCTGGACTAGGGGGAGGGAAGAGCAAATGCCCAGGATCCCAAGAGGGGCACATCTCAAATAGAATCCCCAGAATGCCATGAATTCCCCACAGAGGAGAGAGATGCGGGTACCTGGAGCCATTTACTCTAATGGGTAAACCACAGGGAGGTTTTGGTCTGGCATTTGGACATGGGTCAGCTGGAGTTGCACCTCGCTGCCACCTTCCCTTTTTTATATTCCTCTTTTCGGGGGGCAACCCGCACTTTCCTCCATCTCTCCTCATTAGCAACTGTGCATTCTATCATCAACCTGACTTTGAATTTATTCTCACACTCTAATTCTGCTTCGTACCACTGTCTCCCACAGTACTTTCACAGCCAGTACGACCGCAGGTCAGCTCCTGGGGCTGTGGGACACTCCACCCGCCCGGTCCCCTATCGGCTTCGCTTAGACCGCTTCCATGCCTGCGCCCCCACGGCTCTTGGACCAATAGGCAGGCCCTAGTGGTGGGACTCGACTAGCTATTGGCTGGCCATACCATGGTGAGAGATGGTGCGGTGCCGGTTCCCTGCCTGGGTGAGGGTTGTGGGCGGTTGTTAAGGAGACCGTTCGTGACGTGACGCCGTCAGGCTGAGCCTCTCTCACGTGATTGGCTGGACGATCGGACGATCCTCTCTTATTGGTGGCAGGCTCGCCCAGCACTGGGCGAGCGTAAGGCGAGGGTTCCTTCCGCTCCCCGTCTCCGTTGACTGGAGACAGGCGTAGAGCCGACGCTCAGGTTGTGTGTCCTCTAATGAGATCCGGAGGTGAGGGCGGTGGTCACCCAAGGGGTCCGGGGCAGCTGGGAGCGGGGCGCCGGTGGGTGGGAGTGGGATTTGTGTGTGTTGGGGCCAGTCCTCCGGCTACGCCCCGCCCTGGCTAGTGGCTGCCCGCGGCTTCTGCGGACCTGGCAGGGCAGCTTTGCCGGTGTGGCGGCCCAGTCCCTCAGGGACCTGGAGGAAACGTCCTTGAGGCCTGGCAGGCCGATCGGCAGCCCCGCGCGGCCGGGGCATCCCGGGGACCAGGCTGGGCCTGGGGAGCCGGCGGTGGTCGGTCATCTTCGCCCTGTGGCCACCATCGGTGGACTGTCGGGGCGTAGCCGCATTGGCTGTCCCTGTTCGAAGCAGGCAGTGCTGCCTGCGCGGTCGCCGTCGTCGGGCGGGAAGGGCAGCCAGCATTCGTCGGCCGGGCCCGCAGCTCTCGGAGCGGCCCGGAGGAGCGTCTGTGCGGTCCCGGAGTTCACACCCGGGCGCTGCTGTTCGTCATCACCTTTCATTTAAGTGCCGGGAAAGATCGCTAAATGCTGCTAACGCAGAGCCGTGAAAGTACCGAGGATCTGTGATGTGTCCCTTTAATTCCATGAGAATGGGCTGCGAGGATGCGGAGCTCAAAGCGGAGACTCACACAAGGACTCGGAGTATCTTTCTTTTGTAAGAGGAGTAGTCACCTTTGTGCTGATGTCCTTGAGTTTGGGCGAGGAAAAACGTTCCTTGGAGGTTCAAATACAGAACGGTTAATTTCTGCGGTCGGAGTGGTTTGATGTATTCCATCTTAGAGTGGTCATTTGAAATAGGAGAATATGCCTTTTTAGACTTGCTCCGGTAAAGTCATAGAAACATTTGCTTTTGGGCCATACTAAGTAAGTGTGCATGATTTCAGCACCTCACAAGGTGGAGAATGTATTCTTTTGTTTGTTTACTTGTGAATTTCTTTTTCTGTTCGTGCAATGAAAGGCATTTTGTGATTTAAAAACTGTAATCTAGCAAGAGCCTGAAGTGTACTATAGAAATAGACAGGATTTTGCAGGCCTTTTTTGTAGTATCTTTTGAGAACTTACGATAAATTTGGCAATAAGGACAAATGAGAATGTGTAACATGAAGGATAAAAAAACTGTATAGATTACAGCATTAACATGAAAATTGATCTATGGCATGACCATTTCAAGATAAAGAATGTGTGTTAGTATGTGTTTGTGTGTGCATACACACTTACTCTTTTATGGTCTAGTTTCTAGACTATGGGTGGCCACTTTATGGCATCAATATCTACTTAGGTTGACTCTTGAAATTGCCAATATTTAAAATCAGACTTTTTTACCTACAGAGTTATCAGTTACGTATGGTTCCACTTGATTGTCTTTGCCAGAGAACTTTAGAGCTCTAGCTTCATGAGTGAATGGAGGAGATAAGACTTGCAAACAGGTAGCATGTGGTAGAATTGGTTATAGAACCCAGGATTCCTGATTTCCATCTGAGGTTCCCCCCCACCCCAGAATACTGGGTTGAGTAGCAGAATGCTAGATCCTGTTAAAAATAATTGCAATATAAAACATAGTTCTTGCCTTTAAAGAAACAAAATGTACCCATTAATTAATTTGAGAGCATTGCAAGATAGTATATAATCAAATACTGGATTGTGTAACACCGGAGGAATGCTAAATGATAGGAAAGAATCAGAGCAGGGATGCCAGAACATCCTTGTCTGTAATTGGCCACAGTAGGTGGTTTCTGTGGCAGATTGGATTAGAGTTTAAGAATTCTGGTGAATTTAAATTATCCATTCTTTTAAAGAATCTGTGAAATGTTTGTGGCAAACTTTAGTATGAGTAAGCAAGGCATGCATTTCTGAAAGTAAAATTTATTTTTATTGCAGCATGGCATACTGTCAATTGAAACTGCTGATGAAGGTGGATTCTATGGGCATGTAAATGATTTTGTAAATGCTTTGCATCATCACAGGGCAATGGGGAGGGTGCTTGGGAGAAATGAGGTTACTTATAATTATGATTACTTTTGACACACCCTCATAAGATTGCTTGGTTTGTATTTCCAAATAGGTGTGGTTCTCTGTGTTTGGGGTGGTTGAGGGGATCATGTGTAATTTTTTTCTTGAATTTTGCAAAGATGACTTTACACCTAGGATATAATGTCTCAGGACTGCAATCTTTTGAGGGAAACGTGTGTAGTGTATAATTAGGGATTAATCATGCTAAACCAATTAGTAAACAAATTTGGGGTTCCTGCCTGGTTACAGCTCATACTTTAATTTAGCTGAACTAATTTATTTTTTAACTTAATTTTTTTATAATCCTTAATTCCTATTTTCTTTACAAAATTAGAGAAGGGATGAATTAACTTTTTAATAGTGTAGATTATTATTGCCTTATAGGGAGTAATCTATGTTGAGGGGTTTTGAGGTGGCAGTGGGGATTAGAAATAATTTTGACCTCGTTTTCAAACGTGTAATTAATTTACTTTTTGGAATGTTGATGCTAGTTGAGTCTTAGACCAGTTGGTAGAATTTTGTTATAAATACAAGAAAGAATTTATAGGATAGAAAATTTAGCCTTTTGGCTCGGTGCCTGTGTCTCAATGGGCTAAGGCGCCAGCCACGTGCACCTGAGCTGGTGGGTTTGAATCAGCCCGGACCGCCAAACAACAATGACGGCTGCAACCAAAAAATGGCCGGGCGTTGTGGCGGGCACTTGTAGTCCCAGCTTCTTGGGAGGTGGAGGCAAGAGACTCGCTTGAGCCCAGGAATTGGAGGTTGCTGTGAGCTGTGATGCCACATCACTCTATCCAGGGTGACAGCTTGAGGCTCTGTCTCAAAAAAAAAAAAAAAAAAGAAGAAAAAAAAAAAGAAAATCTAGCCTTTTAATGAGTTTTTGATTGTAATTGGGTAGGATTCAAATTTAAGCTGAGGGGATCATATGTTAATTCATCCCTTTTCTCTAATTTTATGTAGAAAATAGAAAGTATAAATTATAAAAAAATTGAAATTAAAAAAATTTAATTTAGCTAAATTAAAGTTTGAGCTACAACCAGGAAGGAACCCCATATTTGTTCACTAATTGGCTTAGCGTGATTAATCCCTAATTATACACTAGACATGTTTTCCCTCAAAAGATTACATGGTGATATTGCCAGTTCAGAGATGTTATATCCTAGGTGTAAATTCATCTTTGCAACATTCAAGAAAAAAAATTAAAGCTCTCCAATACTTTAAGTCCCTGGTTCTCAACCTTCCTAATGCTGCTGTAGCAACGAAAATCATTTTATGGTTGGGGGTCACCACAACATGAGGAACTGTATTAAAGGTTCGTGGCATTAGGAAGGTTGAGAACCACTGCTTTAAGTCTAAGTCCCTGCTAATTTAAAAGAAAGTATTTTTTTTGTTGTTCATTTTCTGTGAATGCTCCAAAATGCTCCAAAATCTGAAATGACGCTCAAAGGAAATGCTCATTGGAGCATTTTGCTTTTTGGATTTTTGTATTAAGGATACTGAACCACTAAATGTAATGCAAATAGTTTGAAAGAAAAAAAAATCCTAAATCTGAAACACTTTTGGTCTCAAGCATTGCAGACTAAGGATACTCAAGCTGTATGTATAATATTTCTCTCCTTTCCCCATTAATGTGTTTCTTGAAAGCATTTGGGCTAGAACTAGAGGGCATGGATTACATCTATATCTCTAGGTGCCCTTACAAAAAGTCATCTTTAGGTCTGTTTCAAGATGTGTCAATAAAATGCATGGTTCGATAGTTTAAGAATTTGTTTTTAGTTCAGCTGGTTTATGTTGAACAGTGCTATACATGATTGTAAGGTGTTAGAGGGTAAAATGATGAATAAGACTCAGGATGGAAGGTTGAAAAAGCATGAACAATCACAGGCAGATGCAGGCCACGTTTACATCCCTTAGTAACTGCTAGCCTTTTAAAATAGTGAGCTGCAGTAAGAAATACATGTTATATTGGAAGCCAAAACACACACACACAGTTTCATGTAATTTAAAGTTTTAGGAAATGCCACTTACCCATACTGCGTCTTACCAAACAGCTGTATTTTGTATTATTTTCTATTTTATTTTATTAAAAGATGTTTGTTCTTACCCACAAAATTGATTTCATGACCTGATTAATCCCGTGAAGGGTTGTGACCTACAGTTTGAAAACCAGTTATGAAGCTAGTGGCCTTTTATGGTTGAAATGCAGAGAGACGATGCGATGAGAGGTGACAGTTGATAGCTGCTTTGGCTCCTAAAAGCTATTTGTTTTTCCTTTAACCTTTTAGGTAGATTAATCCTTTCTTTTACTTAATTGGTTGCCTTTTTATTTTCCACCTTCAATAGATGATTCACTTTTCTTAGTTACTGCTAAATATGAAATTCATTTGAATTTTTGCTAAAGTGGCAATCAGTGGGCTTTTTACATCTTAATTTCAATTTTTATGGATTATCATTATAATATGCTTTATGATAGGCATTAATTTTAGTGTAAAAAGCAAGATTTGCAAGTTCCTTTGTAGAGGCCAAAGATTATATAAGATCTTTTCAAAATTAGAATATCAAATTATTATTATAATTTTCTTTTCTTTTTTTTTTTTTTGAGACACAGCCTCAAGCTGTCACCCTGGACAGAGTGCTGTGGCATCACAGCTCACAGCAACCTCCAATTCCCGGGCTCAAGCGAGTCTCCTGCCTCCGCCTTCCAAGTAGCTGGGACTACAGGCGCCTGCCACAATGCCCGGCCATTTTTTTGGTTGCAGCCGTCATTGTTGTTTGGCGGGCCCAGGCTGGATTCGAACCCGCCAGCTCAGGTGTACATGGCTGGCGCCTTAGCCCTTTGAGCCACAGGCGTGGAGCCAAATTATTACTGTAATATTTAAACAGCAAATAGGAAATTTAGTCATGGTAGTCACTAAATCAGAATCTTCTATATATTCTGCTGGGAATTCTTTGAATGCTGTAGATATGCTTCAGCCATCATCCTTTTTTTCTACTACTGTTCTGGCTTTTAATTAGCTGTAAAAGTTTGGGAGCTTTTCACATCTAACACCTTTTCATTGGTCTCCTAACCCTATTGTTGATGACTGTGCTAGAAGAAAAGCAGCCACCGCAGCAAAATTCTTACCCCTTTTTATTGACATAGAAACATCTATCAGAATAGATTTTTCTCTGATGGCAGCAACATGAGGAAGGTTCGTTAGTAATGTTAAGCCATACTTTTAACAGAATGAAAAAATGTAGTTAGTCCTTCCTTTTAGGGGCTTATAAACCAACATGATTTACAGGAGAATCCTTAATAAGTATATTCTGGCTGGGCCTGGCATTTCATGCCTGCAATCCTAGCACTATGAAGGCCAAGGCAGGAAGATTGCTTGAGGTCAGGAATTCATGACCAGCTTGAGCAAGAGCAAGACCCTGTCTCTACCAGAAAAAGAAAACTAAGCCAATATATCATCACAACTTAGAATTTAAACTTACAAATACTAAGTTCCAGAATTATAAGGAACACTATCAAACCAGTCCTATGTATAGGAAACTGTGCGTATAAAATGGGGTTTACAGCATACTTTTCCATAAAATCTTTTCCTAAAAATACATTGAGTCATATACTAAGTTTTCACATTTGACATTCTTTCCAGGATCCAAGGATTCTGTAACTGCAATGTTGTCAAGACTTTTCCGAATGCATGGCCTCTTTGTGGCCTCCCATCCCTGGGAAGTCATAGTGGGGACAGTGACGCTGACCATCTGTATGATGTCCATGAACATGTTTACTGGTAACGATAAGATCTGTGGTTGGAATTATGAGTGTCCAAAGTTTGAAGAGGTTAGTGATATTTATTTTTTTGTTGACTAATATACATCAAATTTTTAGTTTCTAAAGACACCTTATGTGGTCCTTTTATAAAGAGACATATAATTAAAAAAAAGTTATGAGTAAAATCTTTATTCATGAACTTATCTTAAATTTCCCTTTACTTATATGATATGTAAACATACTGGAAATACTTTCTTTTGCCTTTCTATACAAATGGGTGCAACTGAGAACTACATCTTTTATAAATGACTAATAATCAAAAATGATTGTGATGATATATTGGTTTAAAGTGGCTTTTTTAAAAATTGGATTTAATTTTTTATTTGTATGTTCGATATTTTTACTGTACTTAATAGTTTGACTACATTTATATTCTCTTGACACTGTATAAATTAATGACATGCAAAATAAAAATTCTTATTTTTGATTGCTTGTTTTAAAATTCAAAGCTATTGGAATTTTCTTTTCTATCTCCTTACAGGATGTTTTGAGCAGTGACATTATAATTCTGACAATAACACGATGCATAGCAATCCTATATATTTACTTCCAGTTTCAGAATCTACGTCAACTTGGATCAAAATATATTTTGGGTAATACTTTTATATATTCAACTTATTTGTGTGCCATAAGATTTTTGGTCTGCTGTGGAGAGAAACCTATTTGTTCAAATCATGTTTGGAAATAATGTATATTGCTGGAAGTGTGCTGCGTGCATTTAATACTTCCCTTTCTTATTTATTGGCATTTAATAATCTGGAAAAAATTATATTCTTTATCTCAGAATATTATGAGAAACTAAATGTTAGCTGTGTAATAAAGGATGACGATTTTTCAATATTGAATTTTGTCATCTTAGGTATTGCTGGTCTCTTCACGATTTTCTCAAGCTTTGTATTCAGTACAGTTGTCATTCACTTCTTAGACAAAGAATTGACTGGCTTGAAGTAAGTATTTAAAACCTATCTATGCTTTCTTTCAAAATATGTTTTTAGGAGCTTTTCTTTTCCATTTATAAAAGTATTACTAATATACAAAATTTTAAAAATTTAGAAAATAAGGGGAAATTTTTCATATAATCTTACTGTTAGCTAATTTTAATCACTTGACATTTTGGTATGTATCTTCCTACTTTTTTATACTTAAAGAAACTTTCTGCGATCTTACCGAATATCCTCTTTTGTGATTTCTTTGTGTCTACTAATAGTTTTATCAACATCTTTCTATGTCCCTAGTCTTAAACTGAATTGTTTGCAACAGTTTTATGTATTCTTCTGTCTGAATATTTTATAGTTCATTAATACTGTAATCTTAAATTGTTGGGTTAGTTAATTTTCTCCGTTATTAAAAAATACTGTGATGCATATTTTGGTAGCTAAACTTTTGTTCATAATTGTTTTCGTAGGATACATTTGTAGGAGAAGGACAGTGTTTTTGTTTTCTTAACACTTTGCTTTTTTAGAGCTCTTTAATACTATTACTGCCAATTTACTTTCCAGAAAGTTTGTTTAGTTTATCTTTCCAAATGTTTTCTTTTTTTTTTTTTTAATTATTATTATTATTATATTTTTGAGACAGAGCCTCAAGTTGTCACCCTGGATAGAGCGCTGTGGCATCACAGCTCACAGCAACCTCCAATTCCTGGGCTCAAGCGAGTCTCCTGCCTCCGCCTCCCAAGTAGCTGGGACTACAGGCGCCTGCCACAATGCCCGGCCTTTTTTTGATTGCAGCCGTCATTGTTGTGCTGGATTCATCCCCGCCAGCTCAGGTGTATGTGGCTGACGCCTTAGCCGCTTGAGCCACAGGTGCCGAGCCTCTTTCCAAATGTTTTCTTAATAAAAACATTTTTTAAATATTCCACTTTAATATATTCCTGTTTAATTCATAGAGACATTTTTATTTTTTATTTATTTATTTGTTTTTAGAGACAGAGTTTCACTCTGTCACCCTCGGTAGAGTGCCATGGCGTCACAGCTCACAGCAACCTCCAGCTCTTGGGCTTAGGCGATTCTCTTGCCTCAGCCTCCCGAGTGGCTGGGACTACAGGCACCCGCCACAATGCCCGGCTATTTTTTTGTTGCAGTTTGGCCGGGGCGAGTTTGAACCCGCCACACTTGGTACATGGGACCGGCACCCCACTCACTGAGCCACAGGTGCTGCCCAAGAGACATTTTTTATTTAAGGGTGATATTTTATATAAAATTATCAAAAGGTTTGAGTGTACATATATTCACTTTTCTTTTTGGAGACATAGTCTTGCTCTGTCACCCTGAGTAGAGTGCAGTGGTTTATCATCTTAGCTCACTGCAACCTTAATCTCCTGGGCTCAAGCAATTCCCTTGCCTCAGCCTCCCAAGTAGCTGGGACTAAGGTACCTGACGCAACACCCAGTTAATTTTTCTCTTTTTAGTAGAAATGGAGGTCTCACTCTTGATCAGGCCGGTTTTGAACTCCTGACCTTAAGCAGTCCCTCCTCTGCCTCCCAGAGTGGTTGGACTACAGGCCGCTGTGCCTGGCCTACATTTTAAAATGAAAAATATTTTTGGGTGGTGCCTGTGGCTCTGAGTAGTGCACTGGCCATACTGAGGGCGGTGGGTTCAAACCTAGCCCCAGCCAAACTGCAACACAAAAATAGCCGGGCGTTGTGGCGGGCGCCTGTAGTCCCAGCCAGTCGGGAGGCTGAGGCAAGAGAATCGCGTAAGCCCAGGACCTGGAGGTTGCTGTGAGCTGTGACGCCACAGCATTCTACCAAGGATGACAAAGTCTCTAAAAAAAATAAATAAATAAAAAATAATAAAAATATTTTAACAAATACTTTGAGTAATTGTTATGTTTAGCTTTGAGTATGTCAAAGAAGTACAGACTACACCTTGTAGTCTACAAAAGGTATCCATAATACTGGATCATACAATATATGGGGGAATAAGTTTTGTTTTAAAAGAATTTTTTAAATCATATTTTTTCC
Organism: Perodicticus potto; assembly: GCA_963574655.1. Taxonomy (NCBI): domain Eukaryota; kingdom Metazoa; phylum Chordata; class Mammalia; order Primates; family Lorisidae; genus Perodicticus; species Perodicticus potto. The sequence continues at coordinate 22,041 of CAUYRH010068511.1, forward strand.
CACTAAATGTGCTCAATCATCTTGTTTTTTTTTCCAGTGAAGCTTTGCCCTTTTTCCTACTTTTGATTGACCTTTCCAGAGCAAGTGCATTAGCAAAGTTTGCCCTCAGTTCTAACTCACAGGTAAGTATTATTCATAAGATAGGAACATGAATAGCATTCCTTTTGTCAGTTTCTTCACATTAATGGGAAGACATAATAGAGTTTCTCTATAGTCCAAGATTCAGATATTGTATATAATTTTTGTTTTTATTCTCGAGTCCAAATATTGCTCTTTATAAGTGCCCCAGGAACAACTGCATTTATTGAACAATTCAAATATAATACCATAGGGCGGCGCCTGTGGCTCATCGAGTAGGGCGCCGGCCCCATATACCCAAGGTGGAGGGTTCAAGCCCAGCCTCGGCCAAACTGCAAAAAAAACAGAAAAATAGCTAGGCGTTGTGGTGGGTGCCTGTGGTCCCAGCTACTCAGGAGGCTGAGGCAAGAGAATCGCCTAAGCCCAGGAGTTGGAGGTTGCTGTGAGCTGTGTGACGCCACAGCACCCTACCGAGGGCGATAAAGTGAGACTCTGTCTCTACAAAAAAAAAAAAACAA
>CAUYRH010068514.1:0-60636 GCA_963574655.1 Perodicticus potto
TTGTTGTTGAAATATTTTGTTAAAATTTTGAAACAGTTGCATATTTACTGGATTGTTTCAAGTACAATGCCGAGAATGTTTGTAATCCTGGATCATTTAAATAGGTAATTTTATTTTATTTTATTTTTTTGGAGACAGAGCCTCAAGCTGTCACCCTGAATAGAGTGCTGTGGCATCACAGCTCACAGCAACCTCCAATTCCTGGGCTCAAGCGAGTCTCCTGCCTCTGCCTCCCATGTAGCTGGGACTACAGGCACCTGCCACAACACCCGGCCATTTTTTGGTTGCAGCCATCATTGTTGTTTGGCGGGCCCGGGCTGGATTCGAACCCACCAGCTCAGGTGTACGTGGCTAGCGTCTTAGCCCATTGAGCCACAGGCGCCGAGCCTATTTATTTATTTTTTTTAAGACAGAGTCTTGCTGTGGTGCCCTGAATAGAGTGCCTGGTGTCAGAGCTCACAGCAACATCTGACTCTTGGGCTTAAGTGATTCTCTTGCCTCAGCCTCTCAAGTAGATGGGACTACAGGCACCTGCCACAATGCCCGGCTATTTTTTTGTTGTAGTTATCATTGTTGTTTAGCAGGCCCAGGCCAGGTTTGAACCCGCCTGCCTCGGTGTCTTGATAATTTTATTTCATTTTATTTTTTGTTTGTTTTACAAAGCAGAACATTCTTCTACATAAGTACATCAAGAATCATAGTCTCTCAAAATTAGGAAATTGCCATTACTCTCTACCACTGAGAGCTCATTCAAATTTTAGCAGTTGTCCAACTAATACTCTTTATGCATAAAGACCCAGTGAAAAATTGTGCATTGCATTTGTCACATCCCTTTATTCTTGTTCAGAATGCAGTAAATCCTCAGAGTTGAAATTTTTTTTTTTTTTTTTTTTTTGAGACAAGAGTCTCACCATGTTGCCCTCAGTAGAGTGCTGTGGCGTCACAGCTCACAGCAACTTCCAACTCCTGGGCTTAAGTGATTCTCTTGCCTCAGCCTCCCAAGTTGCGGGGACTACAGGCACCCTCCACAACGCCGGGCTATTTTCTTCTGTTTTTTTTTTTTTGAGACAGCGCCTCAAGCGGTCACCCTGGATAGAATGCTGTGGCGTCACAGCTCACAGCAACCTCCAACCCTTGGGCTTAAGTGATTCTCTTGCCTTAGCCTCCCAGGTAGCTGTGACTACAGGCGCCCGCCACAGTGCCTGGCTGTATTTTTATTGCAGTTGTTTAGTTGGCTTGGGCAAGGTTTGAACCTGCCACCCTCAGTGTATGTGGCTGGCGCTGGAACACTGTGCTACGGGCGCGGAGCCATATTGTCCTCAGTTTGGTTTTGTGTGCTGTTTCCTCATGGTTAGATTCAGATCATGAATCTTGGCTGGAAAGTCCTAAAAATAGTGCTCATTTTATTTCCTTTCACCCGAGTAAGTGAGCCATGATTTTGACCTGTTCACTCATGGATGTGTTAATTTTAATTGCTTAATTAAGGAGGGGTCTACTGGGCTTCTCCTTTCCTCTTTGTAAAATGTTTCTGGGGGCTGGGGTAGCAGAGTAGTACCTGTAAACTATATAAATACTTTGTTCTTCTCCAAGTGTCTTTTTTAAATGTTTACTAATTTTGAGTGTCCTCATGATTTCCTTTTTTATTCAGTGGGTTGTCTAACATTATTATGTATTTGTTTCTATTTTGTTAAAATGTAAATAACAATCATTTTAACCATTTTTTGGTGTATAGATCACAGTCAGTACATTCACAGTACTGTCAGTATGTTTTTTTTACTTTTTTTGCGGTTTTTGACCGGGGCTGGGTTTGAACCCACCACCATGCTGGCGCCCTACTCCTTTGAGCCACAGGCACTGCCCTGTATGGTTTTATTGATGTTCAAAATGTCCCAAACTTGACCAGCAGGATTACCCTTACTGTGGTCTCTGGCTTTTGACACATCCTCATGATTCTTTGAGCACTTGCTTGTTCTCCGGCAAAACATGATACCCTAGGATCATCATTTATTTTACCCCCTCCAATCTGGGAATTAGCCATTTACCTATTTTTACATATTCGTTACTGCAAGGAGTACAATAGTTCAAAACTGTTTAAAGCAGAGATTTGCTTAAAATCAAAATTTGGGTACTAGATAGACTTAATGTTGGATGTTAACTGCTTCCATACCTTCTTGTTAGAGAGAGAATGCACAAGTGAGCACACAAATTTTCGCCTGTCTGCATTTCTGTATCTATTCAAATATATATTTATCTTGAATGTGATGAGTTCACATCAGTGTACCTGGTAAACTAACCTCTTCAGTTTCATTGTAGTTGTCTCCCTTCTATATTTATCTGCCTGCTTTTTGGTAGTGAGAAACTTGGCTCTCATCCTTAACAGTTTGCTTCCATTGCTTTGGGATGTGATCTGCCCGTTTCTGTGTAACTCCCCACGTTTCTGATTTCCTTTCTGCAGACGTTCTCCCCCTGCCGCCGTACTCCAGTTCCACATGTCGTAAGGACACACTTCTCCTCACTCACTCTTGGGTTCAGATGTTGACATTTTATGTAGAAAGTAGGACATGAATAATAATTATCAAATATGCTTTTTTCTTCAATTGCTTTTTGTAGCCTTAGATGCTCGTCTAGAAGTTGGACTTGAACAGCAAGCAGAACTTATGCTGAAAATGATGTCTACCCTGGAAGCAGATTCCATTTTACAGGCATTAACAAATACATCTCCTATGTGTAAGTAAAATGACCATTTCTGGAGTATTGCAGTGAATGATTTATCTATTGATAATTTTCAGGTACATAGATCAAGGATAGATTTTAAAATTACATGTTTGGTCTAAGAGAACTTAGTATATATCACCTTTCTTCCTCTAAGGACCAAGTTAAGAAGAACTAAGTAAAAGGATTAATGAATGGGAAGAGGAGCTTCAAAATAGCTCCATGTAGTGATCTCAGTTTAGTCCGGAAACTTGACCTTTTTGTTATTATGTTGTGGTGAGGTTATTGATATTAGTAGGAATCCTGCATAGCTGGGATAATTGTGAGTTAATTGCACTATATCCAAGTTTATGATGAAGCTGATGTTTTTTAGTAACAGAGGGGCAGACAATAGCCAAATGAGCCTGTTATACTGGATCCCAGAATTGAGGGGATTAATTACCTGATTATCTGTAGAAAAGGAAGGGAAACTTTTCAGAACTAGTTAATAGTAAATATTTTAGGCTTTGCTCCTCATATTGTATATGTTGGAACTACTCAACTGTGATTTTCTAGCACCCATTTCAGTAGACAAATTTGGTCTTTTAAATTTTCCTTTTGTTAAGTTGAATTCTTTTGGTTTGCAATTTTCATTTATTTCTTGCTTTACAAAGTGTAGAAAAGGGGAAAAAATAACAAGAAGGAATGATTTAGTTTTCTATCATCTTAATGTTGATGCACTATTTAATATTTTTGTAGCTAATCTCCCAGGTAATAGGGTTTATATGGTTCCACCTCTGCACGATTAGAGATAACTCAGCATTGCCTGAAGTAGCCCTTTTCTTTGTTAAAAAACATTTCTTGTTTCAAAAGTTTATTAGAGGATCCTTTTGAAGTTCATGTTTGTTTCTCAATGTTCTTTTGATTATGCTGCATATACCTTTTAGTATATTGTTCCCTCTTTAGTATAATGTTCCGGTTTTAGTATAGTGTTCTAGATATATGAAAAACCTTTCTTAACATTGCTGGTTTTCTCTGCCCCTCGTGGGTATGTTTTTATTTAATTAGTTTGGTGTGTTACCTGAGCATCGGAAGTTTTGAAAGCCTCTCAGTTGATTCTAACATGCAAAGTTAAGAATCAATGAACTAGAAATTGGGTTACTCTAAAACTGTCTTCTCCATAATTAACATTCTTTTTTCTTTCCTTTTGCTTTTTGTTTTTTATTAATTTGAAAAAATGCAATTAGAAATTACTAGAGAGTAGGTTCTTGGCTTTTGTTAGGTAAATCCTGTCAATTTTGTAGGTTTTCTTTATAGTGATTGTCTTAAAAATAGTGTTATAAACACAGTTTTTTCCCAAATAATACAGCTTTGAACCATTTTAAAGAATGTAACTTTAGTTTTTTAAAAAAGTTTTTACTTATTTTTACATATTTATAACCAGTTACTATGCCTACTGAGACTTAAATTCTTACTGTGTTTAATTTTCAGTGTCACAGTCTCCCACTGGAACAGATGATTCACTTCTAGGGGGTTTACAAGCTGCAAACCAAACCAACCAGCTTATCATACAGTTATCATCAGTCCCAATGTTAAATGTTTGTTTCAACAAACTTTTTTCCATGCTTCAAGTCCATCATGTTCAGGTATGACTGTAGGAGAAAGGGTATATTTGTTCCTATTATTGCTAGCTTAGTAAAAAATGAAAACTAACTGGGAGGATCATTCTGAACCTGGCAGGATTCTTTATTATACTCAAGTGGAAAAATTTTAGAAATACTTTGATTATCAAAGTAATCACAGTTCCTCTGTGATACAGTTTCTCTGATGTAAAGCTTTATTCTTTAGTACTGTTCTTTCTATTATATATATACCAATTTGTGACTTAAAGTCTTGAATAAAAAAAAAGCATAATAAAAAAAGAGTGGAAGACTGGAATCACCTGTTTTTTTTTTTTTTTTTTTTTTAAAGAGAGGCAGAGTCTCACTTTATCGCCCTCGGTAGGGTGCCGTGGCATCACAGCAACCTCCAACTCCTGGGCTTAGGCGATTCTCTTGCCTCAGCTTCCTGAGTAGCTGGGACACAGGTGTCCGCCATAATGCCCGGCTATTTTTTGTTGCAGTTTGGCTGGGGCTGGGTTCGAACTCACCACCCTCGGTATATGGGGCCAGCGCCTTACCCACTGAACCACAGGCATCGTCCCACCTATTATGATTTTTAAGATCCTTTATATGAGATATAAATTTTTATTCAGTTAAATTTTGTTTCAAAAATTTTAAGGTAGATTTAGTTTGCTTGGCAACTGAATTGAAGTAACTATAGAAAGAGTATAATAGAAAAAAATTCTTTCCTTAGGACAAGGACTTAACTAAGATACTTGATGAAATGGTGTTTTATAATAGGGCTGTTTGTTATTGTCAGTTTTCATTCTTTTTCAGTTGGAGTCTCTTCTCCAATTGTGGCTCACATTGAGCCTGAATTCTAGTTCATCTGGAAACAAAGAAAGTGGAGCAGACATATTTTTATATAATGCTAATCGAATACCTATCATTTCATTAAATCAAGGTAAGATTTATTAGAAGGAAAATCATTATAAATAACAAGCTTAAAATGTAATGATTAGCTTAAAATATACCTAATCTTTGCCATTAGGGTTAAAATGTTTCTGGGTGGGGGGAACCTTTTTTTAATGCAATTTATTAATTAGAAGGAAAGAGAACAGAAAGCTCTGTATTCTCTGTTTTAGTTATTTTATGCCTGTGGGTCATTAAAATTTACAATGTTCTGTTAATGTTTACATCATATTTTCTTAAAAGATTTTTCTTCCTTGTAGCCTTTTCTGCTGCAGCAGATACTTGCTTTTGTTTAATACGAATGAGCCCCTGTGAATTGGTCAGCTGGAGAAAGTTGTTGATTTCTTGTAGAACTTATGTTACCCACCCCATGGCACAGAACAAGCCTGTGGGAATAAAATAACCTTCAACTGGAAAAGAAGTAGACTTCAGCACTGGCTATAAGAATCTATTTTAATTATATGTTAAGAAAAGTAAAAATTGGCTCGGCGCCTGTGGCTCAACGGGCTAAGGCGCCAGCCACGTACACCTGAGCTGGCAGGTTTAAATCCAGCCTGGGCCTGCCAAACAACGATGACGGCTGCAACCAGAAAATGGCTGGGCGTTGTGGCGGGCGCCTGTAGTCCCAGCTACTTGGGAGGCGGAGGCAAGAGACTCGCTTGAGCCCAGGAATTGGAGGTTGCTGTGAGCTGGGATGTCATGGCACTCTCTCCAGGGTGACAGCTTGAGGCTCTGTCTCAAAAAAAAAAAAGTAAAAATTAGCATCTGTTTCTGGTGTTTTCTCCCAAAAGTGGTATATCTCATGTCTGGCTCATCTCTTAAATGGTCTTCCAACCTTAGCGATAGCTTCACTGGCTTATGAATTCTCTTATATGTGTGTTGTTTTTGCACCAGCCACCCCTGTTTTATTCAATAGACTTTTGAGACAGAGCTTCAAGCTGTCACCCTGGATAGAGTGCCGTGGCATCACAGCTCACAGCAACCTCCAATTCCTGGGCTCAAGCGAGTCTCTTGACTCCGCCTCCCAAGTAGCTGGGTCTACAGGCACCCGCCACAACGCCCGGCCATTTTTTGGTTGCAGCCGTCATTGTTGTTTGGCCGGCCGGGCTGGATTCAAACCCGCCAGCTCAGGTGTACATGGCTGGCGCCTTAGCCCGCTGAGCCACAGGCGCCAAGCCTATTCAATAGACTTTTATCCTTTCTACTGTAGTATTAATAATTATTACTATTAGAAAATTTGCTCTCATCTCTTTTTAATTTTGTTACTAAAAATATTAAATGTATTACATGAGTAAAGGTATAAATATTCCTCATTGTGAATCTGGATAGCATTCTACTTCCCAGTTGCCTTAATGTTATAATTTTTTTTTGGTTTATCTCAAGTAGAATCAGTGTAGAATCCACAAATTTGATTTAATTATGTTTCTCAAGACCCTCTTAATCTATATAATTTTCCACCTAAAAAAAAAAAATCTCCTCTGGGCTCAGCGCTTGAAGCTCAAGCAGCTAGGTCGCCAGCCACGTATACCAGAGCTGGCGGGTTTGAACCCAACCCGGGCCTGCCAAACAACAATGACAACTACAACCAAATAATAGCCAGGGGTTGTGTCAGGTGTCTGTAGTCCCAGCTACACAGGAGGCTGAGGCAAGAGAATCGCTTGAGCCCAAGAGTTTGAGGTTGCTGTGAGCTGTGATGTAACTGCACTCTACCAAGGGTAACATAGTAACACCCTGTTTCAAAAAAGAAAAAAATCTCCTCTGGAAAGCCATTTTTCAAACAAGTTTGGTTGGTTGTTTTCAAGGGTTTCCACAGTTCAGGTTTTTGCTGTTTATATCAGTGGTTCTCAACTTTCCTAATGCCATAACCCTTTAATACAGTTCCTGATATTGTCACTCCCAACCATAAAATTATTTTCGTTGCTACTAGTGAAAATAATGTTATGGTTGGGGGTGACCACAACATGAGGAACTGTATTAAAGGCTGCAGCATTAGGAAGGTTGAGAACTACTGATGTACATGGTTTTGTCTCAATTTCCCATAAATTGAGGTTAGACCTAGAGTTTATTGTGATCCCGGCTTTTAAATTTGTTCACTTTTTTTTTTAAAGGCAATTTCATGGGTTGTCTCCTTTTTTCTTGGTGCCTAGACATATTAACAATTCATTTGAGGTTTCCAAATTATCACAGTCTAATTTCATTCCTACTTCCTTTCTTAGCTGAAATATTTACATACAGAGAAACTTCTTTTTAAAATGCTATTAAGTCACTTTGTGGTATAGTTTGTGTAAGAGACAAAAAATGCTGGAAGTTTTTCTTTTTTTTAAATTAGTTTTCAAAATGAGTTGGTTCACAGGCAATCCACAGTCATCACAGTCATGACCAATTTAGTGTCATTAATATGTACTTATGGAAGTTCTTGGATTTAAAAATATTTCTTATGGTCCTTTGATAATTATTACATTTGATATTGAAATTTTACTATTTGTAGACAGCAAGATGCTTCTTTTTCTGTTACATTTGGTTCTCAAAATGCATGTTTATGTTTTTGTTTTTCTAGAATGCCTCATTTTTAGCTTTTGATTTTGTAGAGTATCAGGATTTTTAGCAACACAAGTTGTGGCAAAGTAGAAATGCCTGCAGGTTTTTTTTGTTTTTTAGAGACACAGTCTCATTTTGTCACCCTTGGTAGAGTGCCCTGGCCTTACAGCTCACAGCAACCTCCAACTCCTGGGCTTAGGCGATTTTCTTGCCTCAGTCTCCTGAGTAGCTGGGACTACAGGCAACTGCCACCGCGCCCAGCTATTTTTTTGTTGCAGTTTGGCCAGGGCCGAGTTTGAACCCACCACCCTTGGTGTATGGGGCCAGCCCCCTACTCACTGAGCCAGAGGCACTGCCAGAGGTAACATTTCATTTTATGTGTAGTGTGCTGAGCTTTAAGCCTTGCCATAAAAGGTTACTGGCTCTTACTGCTTCTGTTATGTTAAATGGGGAATTCTTTTTATGGGGATGTTTTAAGAGTACTGATTAATGAATTGATTTATAGAAATAATGTCATATTTTTGAATTTATTCTTTTGGTTTATAATTGTTCAGTAAACATTCACTTTTCGGAGTAAAATTATTTTTCCCTTTCCCTTTCTTGTGTAGCATCAGTTAGTAGCTTTCTCACAGTGTTGGCTTGGTATCCCAATACTTTGCTCCGGACCTGGTGCCTTGTGCTTCACAGCCTAACACTCATGACAAACATGCAGCTTAACTGTAAGTTCAAAAACTTATTCGTGTAAGTCCCTGGCATATACTTTAGTATTCTTGCTATCAGATTCTTAACATAGATTTTTCCACAAAGTGGTATATTATAGTTAAGATGATTGAATTCCTTATTTGATTATCTCTTTTGAATTTGTTGTTATATATCTTATTCTTCGTGCTTTTTACTTTGATAATATAAATATTCTCAAATATCTCTCGTCAGAAGTTTAAATCATATTTTTATCTTTTTAAAATTTACTTTTTATTAAAAGGAAATTGATTGTAGAGTACAAAGGGAAATTTTCATGATTAGTCTAAGTTTTTATGTTGGTTATTTTAATATGAACATGTATGACTAAATTTCTGGGTTTTTTTTTTTTTTAATAAAATTGAGATCATTGCTTAGCTCAAAATGGTATTCCATTTTCTTAATTGGGGTATGTTTTCCAAAAAACGGGATCAAAACATTACTATCCGATACTGATGATAGATTTAACACCATGAATGTTTTCTTTAGTTCATAAACTGGTGTGTTGCTTATATATTATTTCACAGATAACTTGTATGCAACTAACATGCAATGAAGAATAGTTTTTGCCTCATTTTATTTTAGAATACTAGGTTAAAATTTATCTAAAAAGTATCTCTCTGTTTCTGGAAGGGGGAGCTGGTTACTAAGAATAGCCTCACCAAATAAGACAGTAGTGCACTTGAATGTATACTGAATAAGATGCATGTTAAACAACTTTCACTATCAGAACCAAAACAGGTGGAGATATGTGGTAGATGAAAATAGAAAATATGGCTAATGTCTATAATCCTAGCAGTCTGGGAGGGCTAGATGGGTAGATTGCTTGGAGGGCAGGAGTTCAAGACCAGCTTGAGCCAGAGTGAGATCCTGTCTCAAAAACACACACACACAAAACAAAAAACTAGCCAGGCATTGGGGCAGGTGGTTGTAGTCCTAGCTACTTGAGAGGCTGAGACAAGAGGATCACTTGAGCCCAAGAGTTGGAGGTTCCTGTGAGATAGGACGAAACAGCACTCCTCTGCTGAGGGCAACATAGTGAAACTCTGTCTCAAAAAAAAAGAAAATAAAGTCCAGCTCAGTCAATATGGTAGAAATTGCAACCCTGAAGATAAAACTAAGTTATTGGAAACATGTTTTACTTGAAATTACAGATTTTTTAAGTATTTTATTTCCATTGTCTTATAGTCCATTTGTTAAGAGCTTTTTTAAAAAAATGTTTTATAGCTGGTTCCAGCAGTGCCATTGGAACTCAGGAGAGTACTGCTCATTTGTTGGTTTCAGATCCAAACCTTATTCATGTGTTAGTGAAATTTCTTTCTGGCACCAGTCCACATGGAACAAATCAACACAGTCCACAGGTAATATGACTTTTAATCTAGGATATGCCCAGACTATTCAGCAAACAATATCTGTAAAGTAAAACTATGTAATTATTTTGCTAAAAAATTAAGTAATAGCATTTGCATATCAATGTAATAAAATTTTTGCGTTTTTGCTAATACTAGCAATAACTGGTGCTGAAGAATATCAGCAAGTAAGTTATCTTTGAACAACAATACTAGGTTTTGATTTAGATATGTATCAAAAGTAATATGTTGACATTAATTTTAGAAATGTTTTGAACAGGTACTTATTGTAAAGTCAGGAAAGCATTTCAAAAATTTCTGAATTAGGCTCGGCGCCTATGGCTCAATGGGCTAAGGCGCCAGCCACGTACACCTGAGCTGGCGGGTTCGAATCCAGCACGGGCCCGCCAAACAACAATGACGGCTACAACCAAAAAATGGCCGGGCGTTGTGGCAGACGCCTGTAGTCCCAGCTACTTGGGAGGCGGAGGCAGGAGACTCGCTTGAGCCCTGAAGTTGGAGGTTGCTGTGAGCTGTGATGCTACAGCACTCTATCCAGGGTGACAGCTTGAGGCTCTGTCTCAAAAAAAAAACAAAATTTCTGAATTAAAATATTTAACAATACTACTTTTGATGCCCTCAAGATTGACAGTTTACCTTAATCCTTTTATGATATTAATGATTTTGTTTAACAAATTATTACTCAGGACTTAGAAGCATTTTTCATCTCACTCTAGTTTTTCTTTATTAGCACTTTAATTTCTTGCTGTATCATAACTCCTTTTATATAAATATTTCTACATCATTGTATTTCTTCTCATATAAAAATATATTTAGTATTTATAGCATCTTTTTTTAACAGAGATTACTCAAGATTACCTTGCAAAATTATCATTTAAGTATTCTTACCTACATTTTCCATTAGATAAGTTCTCAATTAGTTGTATACTCTGTAACAGTTACATGGCTCCTATTTCATGGACTCAGGGGTTAAGAGGCTTCTGGTGCTAATTCTAGGTACAGTTTCGTGTGCTAGCAATAGAATATGTTCCGTGACCAAACCTCTGTTTTCAGAGAGCTTGAATTGTGATGATTGTATTTAATCAGTACTCTGATATTGATTATACCCTAACTTTGTAGGTTATAATAAAATAAGTGAGAAAAGGGAAAATGAGAAAGAAAGAAGGATCTACTAGTAGTTAGACTTGGACATGGTTTTGGTGGGGACAGAGATGTGTTATCTAATGGATGTTGTACTTAAAGATCAAGTTTGGAACAAGAGGAATCCTGGGACCACAATTCCACTTACACCATTTGATAAAATAAGCTTCAGCTATGTTGCCCAGAACTGTACAGCTGTTTGTGACAGAGCTAGGTGTCAAAAAGCAAGTGTTGTGTAAAATAATATTTTTTCCTCCTGTTTTTTTGTTTATTTTAAGGCAGGAAGAAGTAACTTTCTAAAAATGATTGAAGATCAATAATATCCTGTACTGATATATTGGTTTTTCCTGTATTGATATATTGGTTTTATACAGGAATTACAAGAATGCTGGGATTTACATGCTTAGTATTAGAAATTAGTTTTACTGAACTTAAAATATTTAGAGGATTATAGTGTTTTTTTTCCCCAACATGCCTCCATGGTTTTAAGATTTGTCCATCAAACCAAATTAGGATCAAATAAAATGATGCATAGAGGTCATAACACATTCCAAAACATACCTCACTGTTACTCAGTGTGGTCTTCATTATCATTTCTTTCACTGTTGAAATAAAAGTTTTTTTTGTGACTTGGTATAGTTTTTTACCTTTAGTTTTTGTTTTATTTTTCCACTAATTTCAGTATTTGCTCTGCTGTGTGTTAGAAGCATGGCCTCTTATGGATGACTTTACCTCTACACTTGAGTTCTCCTTTGTTTTGAAATGGGATAAGATAATCGTTACTGGTGAAAATCAATGCAGAGGTTTATGTAAATTCTTGACATTATATTTGACATTTTGTGAATGAATGGTCATTTAAATGATATCACTTACCTGTTTTCTGTGGATATACATTTTATTCAGGTTGGTCCAACAGCTACACAAGCTATGCAAGAGTTTCTTACTCGATTACAAGTACATCTTTCTTCAACATATCCTCAGATATTCAGTGAATTTTTGCTCAAGCTAATTCACATACTTTCAACTGAAAGGTAAATTTTGATGCACTTGTATGTTCCTGTTACAGAAGTAATGTATAATGGGGCTCTTTCAGTGATTCTGCTTCAAAACAAAAGCAAAAAGTTTGTCTCAGCTGAACTCCACCTTGTATCTCTAGGAGTTCTGTGCTAGACAACAGTTCCCATTCTACATTGGCGGGAAACTGCCAATGGTATTTGAGGATTTTTTCCCCTGACAACAAATCTGTGGTGTTTTTGCCAACGCCAGCTCTTTTGGTTCTTCAGTCTTTCCAATATTATTGTGACACTACCCGATGGATCAGATTCCACAGGTTTAAGCGTCAGTCCCACAATACCGCCCTCACTTTGGATGCTATTTGCAAGTCCTCTAACTCTGGGCTACCCATACTTCTCTCCAACTTGGCTATAAGTTTGGGGCTTTTCCCTCCTCAGTTTTGATAATTCATTAGAATGACATGCAGAACTCAGGCAAAGCCCTTTACTTATATTTTCTAGTTTATTATAAGAACATACAATTTAGGAATAGCCAAACAGGAAAGATAGATATGGCATAATAGGGAGGGAATTCAGGGATGGGGAGGGCTTCTTGACTGAGTGTGGAATATATTATCACCTTAGGCTAATTATCACTTTTTTGGCCTTTAGCAATATTGTTTTAAGAATCAAGGTATAAAACCAAGAAGCAATTTTAAAATATTTTAGCTGAATTCTTTTTACCTATTTGTACAGTGCCAATGTCTCCACTTCCCAAATTCTGCCACAGTAAAGCCAGGCTTCATCTCCTTGAAGTTGACTATCTTTTTCCAAGCTTTTTTGGTTGGCTTCAGCTGTCTAATGGGTCAAGAAACAACTTTTAAGTTAATTTACCCTTTTCTTATTGTTAGGTCAAGGATGATGTTCTTTCCAGCTTCCTGTATCTTAGGCATAAGCAGAGTTTGAGAGTATTCAATTTCAATACATAAGAATGATTGTACTGATTTCAGTTTTTAAGTAGCAAATCAGTAGGCAATGTTCATAATGGCATCATTGGAGAATGTAGCGAAGTAGAGCTTATTCCATTACAGTGAGTGCTTTGTGACTTTAAAGCATTTTAGTCTGTATCTTCAAAAATCAACTTCTTTGATTTTTATTTGTCCCTTTGTTTTCTATTTGGAAGAGAAGTTGTTTTTGAGTTTATAGAAGATGGAGGCACGAATAAGACTCCAGAAAGATGTAAAATGTTTGCCATCACATGAAATAGAGAATACCAGGAGTTTAATTATTGTTTAGATTTCTTGTGCTGTGGTGGTTACTCCTTTGAAAACTACTTAAAATGATTAATTTTTAATAATCCTCTCCTTTTTGCAGGGGTGCTTTCCAGACAGGCCAAGGACCTCTTGATGCCCAAGTGAAGCTCTTAGAATTCACTCTGGAGCAAAATTTTGAAGTTGTTTCCGTTAGTACCATTTCTGCTGTGATCGAATCTGTCACATTTTTGGTGCATCACTATATCACTTGCTCAGACAAAGTAGTATCTAGAAGTGGATCAGATAGCTCTGTGGGTGCTCGAGCTTGCTTTGGAGGACTATTTGCCAACCTCATTCGTCCAGGTGACGCGAAAGCAGTTTGTGGTGAAATGACAAGAGATCAGCTTATGTTTGATTTGTTAAAACTTGTGAACATTTTAGTACAGCTGCCCCTTTCAGGCAATAGGGAATATAGCGCAAGAGTGTCTGTGACCACCAATACAACAGATAGTGTTTCAGATGAAGAAAAAGTCTCAGGAGGCAAAGATGGCAATGGAAGCAGTTCCAGTATTCAAGGATCACCTGCTTATGTTGCTGACTTAGTCTTGGCCAATCAACAGATTATGAGCCAGATTTTATCTGCTCTGGGCCTGTGTAATAGCAGTGCCATGGCAATGATAATTGGTACGTATTACACTTGTTTCTGGTACTACTTTCATTAGCAATATATGGATTCCTTTTCTTTTATTGCGCAGTGTAAAACTACTTTATTGTAAAGTTCTTATTGTAGCTGATTTTTATTAGTAAAGACTGTTACAGAGATTCAAATAATAAATGAAAGTGAAACATTAAAAATTTTATGTGAATTTTGATATAAAATATTGGAAAATAACAAAGTAACTTTTAATCAACTAAGAAAAACATTAATTTCATGAGTTGGATATTAGAATTTATAGCCAGACATTTCTAATGTTTCAGAGTGAAGAATTTCACATTGACTTTTGTATTAGAGACCAGTAAGACTTATTGGTTCACATTCTCATTAAAAATAAAATATAAAATTTTATTCAGAATTTCTGCACACATGTATCAGTGACATTTGTGTATTGCTTAAATGTTCTTTTTAACTTTTGTCCCTGTTTGGAAGCTAATATTAATATATGAAATTTTAAAATTAAACTTCCATAAATTATGACAAAATCCATATCTAATCTGTTTTTGCCTGCTGGTATTTCTTTGTCAGTGTATGGGAAACAACCATGCCTTCTTTTTGATTAGATGTTTTGAAGTATAGTGACATATCACTATCTTTTCTCTTCCTTTTTCCTCCTTCTTTATATATAGTTAGTTATGTAGAGTGATGTTCCTGAGTCATATATGTATAATAGAGCACATTCTTTTTGTTGTTATCAGTCATCTCATGTAATATCAACAAAACATCTGTACTGAATATTGTAGACATTTTAATATCTAGGTGGTGTGTATGTTTGCGGCTGTTAATGATATATGCTCAACCTTTAGTGGTTTCAGAAAAAATGACTTTTTATAGTCTATTTTAATTATTATTGGTCTTTAAGGATATACTTTTTAAAAAAGTGTAATCTTTTATTTTTATTAGGGGCAAGTGGATTACATCTCACTAAACATGAAAATTTTCATGGTGGGTTAGATGCCATTTCAGTTGGGGATGGATTATTTACCATATTGACAACCCTTAGTAAAAAAGCTTCTACAGTCCACATGATGCTGCAGCCAATTTTAACCTACATGGCCTGTGGATATATGGGCAGACAAGTAAGTGCAAGCCAGAAATAGTTGCAGTAATTTAAAGACTTCTGGCAGCCCAGGTAGAGAATTATATGTAGGACAGAGACAAATAAGTATATTCATACTATACAGGGCGGCCAAAAGTTCATGTGCAATTTATATTAGTCTGTGTTGAACAATGAAGAGCATCATTGTGTGAGGGCTATGAATTACTAATAAAAGTTATAGAGTAAAGTTTCCTTGAAGTGATTGTTTTAAAAAATGACCATAGTAATACAAGAATAAAGCATTTAATGTGTTCTTAAATTTTATATTTCTTTTCGTAATTCAAGAAGTAATTCTTCCTTTTCTCTAAAAATAGCACTGGAGAATGCCAAGATGTTTCACATAGATGTTAAGAACATTTAGAGAGGGCGGTGCCTGTGGCTCAGTGAGTAGGGCGCCGGCCCCATATACCGAAGGTGGTGGGTTCAAACCCAGCCTTGGCCGAACTGCAAAATGAAAAAACAACAACAACAAAAAAAATAGCCGGGCATTGTGGCAGGAGCCTGTAGTCCCAGCTACTTGGGAGACTGAGGCAAGAGAATCGCCTAAGCCCAGGAGTTGGAGGTTGCTGTGAGCTGTGTGATGCCATGGCACTCTGCCAAGGGTGATAGAGTGAGTGAGACTCTGTCTCTACAAGAAAAAAAAAAAAGAACATTTAGAGTGTTTTTCAAATTTATGTTGTAAAAACCCAAATTTATGGGATATATTTAGATTTCTTCCAGGTAAAGGGGATTACTGTAATTAACAAAAGTAGGGTAGGAATTTTTGCTTTTGTATTTCTTCTTTAAAAATGAAATTTTATAGGAACCTGTTTGATTGTATTACAGACTTTGTAGTCCATTTACCATTTTTATTTATTTATTTATTCATTTATTTTTGTAGAGACAGAGTCTCACTTTATCTTCCTCAGTAGAGTGCTGTGGCTTCACCCATTTACCATTTTGAAATGCAGATTTTGAAATAATTTCTTAGAGTCTTTTGAATGTCAGTGTATAATTACCGTTTTCTTACACATTTGCTGAATGTATTTATTTCTCCATTGGAAAGTAGAAAGATATTTGAGAAAAACCAAATTTTTAAATGAAATCAGTGTCTAGCAGAAACAAATACGTTGTTTTAACTAATGATAATAATGTAAAAAAATGATAATGCTTTAAAAACTGCTCTGAGTTCAGAGAGGAGATATGTCCTTTCTGATCCAAGTAAGATTTCTTATGTTTTCTGGCGGACTAAGTTTACAAAAATTAACTAGATATGTACTAAGAATTTTAATTGACTTATTCATCGGAAGATTAAAATCATAAAATATGCATATTTAATTTTTTAGGGCTCTCTTGCTACTTGTCAGTTATCTGAGCCATTATTGTGGTTCATTTTGAGAGTATTGGATACTAGTGATGCCTTGAAAGCATTCCATGATATGGGTAAGTTAAAATTCCAAAACTGTCACTGAAGTATGAACATGGGATAGTGAGATGTTGAAGCATCCATCCTAACATAGTTTTCTTTTCATATTCTTTGTAAATTTAGGTGGTGTTCAACTCATATGTAACAATATGGTTACTAGTACAAGGGCTATTGTTAACACTGCAAGAAGTATGGTATCAACTATTATGAAATTTCTTGATTCTGGTCCAAATAAAGCTGTTGACAGCACTTTGAAAACAAGAATACTGGCTTCTGAGCCTGACAATGCAGAAGGGATCCATAACTTTGCACCCCTGGGTAAGAAAAGTGTTATTAAATCTTACTAGTATGAATTAGCTTACTTGTGTATTAGCTTATTTGCTGGTATAAAGCAAAATCAGTTGTTGAAGTGAATTGGTGACAGTAAACCATTAACATTTTAATTATAAGCTATTGAATTTAGTAGTAGTGGATATCAGAACATTTTACTGATTAGAAAGAATGTTTTAACAGTTCTTTAGCAATATAGTTTCATTTTATTTCTAAGTTTTAAGAGAAACACAATTGATTCAACTAGAGATTCTTTTTATTTTATTTATTTATTTTTATTTTTATTTTTTTTTTGAGGCAGTCTCACTATGTTGCCCTCGGTAGAGTGCTGTGGCGTCACAGTTCACAGCAATCTCAAACTCTTGGGCTTAAGCGATTCTCTTGACTCAGCCTCCCAAGTAGCTGGGACTCCAGGTGCCCGCCACAATGCCCAGTTATTTTTTTTGTTGCAGTTGTCATTGTTGTTTAACTGGCCCGGTACCAGCTGTGGTGCATGTGGCTGGTACTGAGACTAAACTAGAGATTACTACATCAGTTTCACCTTAACTACGAATCATTTGGAAAGATTTTTTTTTTTTTTTTTTGAGACGGACTCTCACTATGTCACCCTCAATAGAGTCCTGTGGTATCACAGCTCACAGCATCCTCCAGTTCTTGGGCTTAAGCGATTCACTTGCCTCAGCCTCCGAGTAGCTGGGACTACAGGTGCCCGCCACAATGCATGGCTGCTTTTTGGTTGTGGTTGTCGTCGTTTAGCTGGTCTGGGCAGGACTTGAGCCCACCAGCCTCAATGTATGTGGCTGGCACCCTGCTCACTGCTATGGGCACTGAGCTGATTTGTTCGTTCTTAAGTGGTACTATCTTTAGAAAATGTTTGAATTTAGGTATTTAATCCTTTTTCCTGTCTATACAGTTTTTTAAATACAATTTTCTTATTTCTAATTCATAAATATGTTCGATATTAACATCTTAGAATAAAAATGATAATTTTTTTTTTATAAAAATGATAATTTTAAAGGCAAAGAATACATTGAACTTTCTTTTCCGCCAAATCATTCGGGAATTATTGTTAGATTTCTTGTCATTACTTTAGTTTCCATTTATCATATGAGCATAAAGAAAGTAGGCAGCAGTTAGTTAATACTTTTCAATTTGCCAATAGGCTCGATATCCTCATGTTTTCTAAATATTGTGAGAATCATTAGGTTGCTAGAACATTAATAGCGTCAAATGTTCATGTATTCAGCCAGTTTTTCTATTTCAGTTGTGATTTGAATAGTTCTTAATGCTTTATTGCATTTCTTTCACAAGTTGTTATTTTCTTTAAAATACCATCTCTAGGTACAATCACATCTAGCAGTCCTACTGCCCAGCCAGCTGAAGTGCTTTTGCAGGCTACACCTCCTCACAGAAGAGCTCGCTCTGCTGCCTGGTCCTACATCTTTTTGCCAGAGGAGGCTTGGTGTGACCTTACCATTCACCTTCCTGCAGCAGTGCTTCTTAAAGAGATACACATCCAGCCTCATCTTGCATCCCTTGCAAGTGAGTAATATTTTATAAAGAAGCATTTTAAAAATAAAGTATCATTTAGAGATATTTGAAAATGAGAAAAATATTTAGCAAGTGGTGATATACTTTCTTATGATTACCAGATTATATAATTTTTGAATCATTTTTAGTGAACTATCTAACATTACCAAGTCATTTCCCATGAAATGAAATGACATAGCTGTTATCCTTGAATAAATAGGCTGGCTTGGTTTTTTATTCCAGTAACACATTACTTTGTTTTCCTCTTCTCTCAAATTTTTTAAGCTAAGGTGTTAAACTGAAATGAGTTTATTTACTCACTGTGGTTAAATTGGTTTTTCTAACTTAGTCCTCCATCCTAGCCCTGTAATAAGAAATCAGCATTTATTTATTTATGTGTCTATTCTACTACTCCTCCAGAAAGTAACTTCCTCTGTGAATAAATTTTCACTATAAAATTTTGACTATATAAATGTGATTTTTAAATTTATATTTTGTATTTTTATAATATTATAACATCATTCATTTGATGCGTGTTCATTGAATATATTAAATTGGTAATTTAAATCATTAAAAATAATTTTAGAAAATAAGTTACAGATTAAGAGCAAAGACTATTTCAAGTATTCATAAAGAATGTAAAATATTTTATGTTTTTGATGGTCTGTAAATTTTATTTTACCTTTTACCGAATTGTTGCAATTATTACATTTATGTTCATTGATTCTCACTGCTATCAAATGTCACCCAATAATTAGATATGGAATCCACATTACTTAGATTAAAAACAGATATGACTAATGTAAAAGTAGAAAGGAAAGTGTTTTAGGAGGTCAAAAAATAACTTAAAGTACAAAGTACAACATCAGATAACAATCTAAATGAGGAAGAGATTGATCTGGAAGGCAAAGGAGAAGGGTTCATGTAGATGGTAGTTTTTGAAGTATTGCTAAATTTTGCACTAGGAGTGATACAGGAAGCATATTATAGAGGGAACAATTCCATTATGGTGTAGGTTGTCCCTAATTAAATGTACTTGATTTAAAAGTTTGGTTTTATTATTGGATTAGAGCAGAAATTGATGATATATTATGCTATGGTGGATATAATAGTCTTTAGAGTCAAATATGGGCTTGAGTATAGGATGTCTCATTTGTTCTTGTAGGAATGGGGATTGCTTAATCACATTTTCTGTCTGCTCCTGTAAAATGTGGATACTTTTCTCAAAAAGGTTTGAAGATTAAATTTAAAAACTGATGTGACTTATGTAGTTCTCAGTGCAAACCCGCCCTATAGTTGGAGTACAATAAAGATTACTTCCTGATTTTACCATTAAAGTTAAACCAAATTTTAAATGTTGTTTTAGTTAATGGATATATTTGCTACATGGGCTTGCATGTTTTGTTAGGAGCAAACAATTTTTCCTGGAGTAGGTGCCAATTGTTAACTTCACTGATTACATCTTAAATTTTAGCAAGAATTGATTATTTGAAAAATCTCATTGATGTTTGGGTCATTTGAAAGGGAAACAGGAGATTAGAAGTGAAAGCAATTTCTAAACTCATCTGTGAGTTTTAAACTCAAAGTTTAAAAACTTTGCAATATGGTAGTAGTGAAGGGATTGGTTGGTGGAGAAACGTCTATTTTATTTTTTTTATTTTGTTATTATTATTTTTGAGACAGAGTCTCAAGTTGTTTCCCTGGGTTGAGTGCCGTGGTGTATTTTATTTTATTTATTTGTTTTTTTGAGATAGAGTCTCCCTCTGTGTCTCCCTCTGTGTCACCTGGGCTAGAGTGCCATGGCGTCATCATAGCTTGTTGTAATCTCAAATAACTGGGCTCAAGCCATCCTCCTGTCTTAGCCTCCCAAGTACCTGGAACTATAGGAACACCTAGCTAATTTTTCTACTTTTTGTGGAAATGGGGTCTCACTCTCTTGCTCTTAAGCTAATCTTGAGCTCCTGGCCTTGCAATCCTCCCATTTCAGCTTTCAGAGTGCTAGGATCACAGGCATGAGCTAGCTTGCCTAGTGGGAAAAAACTTTTATTACAACCTTCTCTCTCAAATTATTTTAAAAAATAAATTATAAGATTAATCTTAGTGGGCGGCGCCTATGGCTCAGTGAGTAGGGCGCTGGCCCCATATACCAAGGGTGCCGGGTTCAAACCCGGCCCCTGCCAAACTGCAACAACAACAAAAAATAGCCCACAGATGTGGCGGGCGCCTATGGTCCCAGCTACGCGGGAGGCTGAGGCAAGAGAATCGCCTAAGCCCAGGAGTTGGAGGTTGCTGTGAGCTGTGTGATGCCACGGCAGTCTAACAAGGGCAATAAAGTGAGACTCTGTCTCTACCAAAAAAAAAAAGATTAATCATAGTTTCATGTTACTTATGGTAATTTTGAATAAAGTAGAAATGATAAAATAATCGTCTAATTGGTTTTTTCCTTGGGGAACATCACGTATAAGTGGATTACATGTCCTTAATTAACTCTTTTTTAGTTGAATGTTAGAAATGTTTATAATTTTTACTATATTCTGGATTACGTGTTGTGTATTGGAAAGTAGCTCCAAAATTAATTATGACGAAAGTCATTTGCAGAGTATGATCTAGTATATAAATTTTCTTTGTACAAGTTCATAATAAAGGTAACTGAAAGGTGCTGTTTTACAGGGATTTTTTAATTAGACCATGAGACCTAGTTCAGTTTTTCTTTTTTGATAGTTCAATTTTCTCTTCCTATAGCCTGCCCATCCTCAGTGTCTGTTGAAGTAAGTGCAGATGGAGTAAATATGCTACCTTTGTCCACTCCTGTTGTCACAAGCGGCCTCACCTACATAAAAATTCAGCTTGTGAAAGCCGAAGTAGCTTCTGCTGTCTGCCTTAGACTGCATCGTCCACGAGATGCCAGCACATTAGGCCTTTCACAGATTAAATTATTGGGCCTCACCGCTTTTGGTACCACTTCTTCAGCAACAGTAAATAATCCTTTTCTTCCATCTGAAGATCAGGTATCCAAAACAAGGTATGTTTTATTTCTCATTCTTAAAAAAAGCAGTTTCTGTGTTTTTTTTTTTAATTACTCATTCTGTGGGGTATTTTTCTGGTTGTTTTATAGGAAATGCTTTGTTCCAGAGGTTATCAACATAATTTTATTGGGTAAAATAGAGACAATTTTGTGGAAGCATAACCTTGAGGCTGATTAAAATTGAGATTTGTGTGTCTTTGATCTTTGAGATGACCCATACTACATGTGGGTTAGATAACTATTTGTTTTGTTCATAGTCTGTTATAGGGGTTTCCAAGTCCCTATAACCAGGAGTTCATTTGAACCATACCAAGCTGACCTTAGAAACAGAGACGCCTAGTCTTATGTGGTAAATCCTAAATGCCACTTAAAAGGATTATATCTGAACCAAATAAACAAAAACCTGAATGCATCCTTTAATCAATATTTTTCTGTTTAATTTTGATAGTTGGTACTTTAATAGATGGGTTTTATTGCTTGTGCCTGTAGTTCCGGCTACTTGGGAGGCTGAGGCAAAGAAAGGATTGCTGGAGGAGCAGTCCTGGCCTGAGAAGGCCGGAGTTTGAGACTCATCTGGGCAGTGAAACCAGGTGTCATGGTTAACACCTGTAGTTTTACCTACTGTACAAGGAAGATAGTTTGAGTTCAGAATTTGTTGTCTGGGCAAGATGGCAAGACTCCATCTCTTTAAAAAAACAAACAAACAAAAAAAAAAAAACCAAGCTTTTTTAATTTTATTGTGAAAGTGCTAAGACTTTATAGTTTTACAAGTTTATTAAAGTAATAGTTTGTATTTATATATACATATAAATAAATATGTTTAAAAACAGATTTCTAGCTCATTTAATAAAAATAAGCATGCATACAGTTTCTAAATACTGTGAACACTTATGTCCTTTTATGTGGTTATAGGGGAAACTTTGTGTTTAATTATTGATTTTGTAGCACTCTAAAACATGATTTTTAGATTGGTTAAGGCTGTTTATGAAACACTCTCTGCTGATGTTTAAAAGTTGTTTTCTGCCCCAAGATAAATTGAGCTACTTACATTCACCGTGTAAGTCATTTTGTGTTGTGTATTTCAGCATTGGGTGGTTACGCCTACTACATCATTGCCTTACTCATATAAGTGATCTGGAAGGAATGATGGCAAGTGCAGCTGCACCTACTGCTAACCTGCTACAGACTTGTGCCGCTTTATTGATGTCACCGTATTGTGGAATGCATTCACCCAACATTGAGGTTGTGCTTGTAAAGATAGGACTGCAGTCCACTAGAATTGGCCTGAAGCTTATAGACATTCTCCTGAGGAATTGTGCTGCATCAGGCAGTGATCCTACAGGTGATAATTAACTTTGATATTTTAATTTTTACACATCCCCAAAGTAATAGCAGTTGAGTTCTTTTATGATTAACTCTGTCTCGGAAGTTAATTTTCCTTAAGGCTTTATTATTTTTGGAATTTGTTTTTTCTTGTTGGTAGAAATTTATAGTAGACTTATTTTTAATGAGTAATATTATTAAACAAATCTTCCCGTCCCCAATTTGCTTATTCAGCAAACCTTTTCTTTTGATTCTTTGTTGCAAGATTTAAATAGCCCTTTACTTTTTGGAAGACTGAATGGACTTTCTTCTGACTCTACAATAGACATTCTTTACCAGCTTGGAACAACTCAGGATCCTGGAACAAAAGACAGGTATATGATCTCGTTTTTCATTTAAGCACACACATGCATACAAGCACGCTGCAGTGAATGCTACTTCTACTTTCTCCACAGATAATCTTACAACAGTTAACACAGTACTGTTATATATTATGTTTACACATATTCCTCACTTGATGCAAGCTCTGCAGGTTTTCGTGAACACTAGATACACATTTTGGACATATTTTGACTTTTTAAGCAAATATGGCTTTAGATTTCTTAATACTACTTTTGAGGAATGGAAAGGAATACAACATTTTTAAGGGAGCCATGTTGGGGATAGCATTGTTATGAGATGATGGAATCATAATCATATCATCTTAGGTACTATTTATTAAATGTATGTGAACAGAGGAATTTTGTATCCATAGTTGGTACTTAGATTGTTTTGGTAATGGTAATAACGTTTGTTCTTAATGATTGCTTGCTATTAGTTATAATATTCACTGCCAGTTTTAAATTGAGCCCCGTACCCTCTTTTTCATGTTTCCTTTCACAAAATGAAATAATATTATGCCAAGTAAATGATATCTGAATGCTTCAGCTAAATATCTAGTGATTTTGATGTTGAGATAATTTTGATGAGTTTGCTAATATACTTTTACTTCGTAATCTTTTACTTCAAAATGATGAGAACACCCTAGCCGGTGTTGTGGCAGGTGCCTGTAGTCCCAGCTACTTGGGAGGCTCAGGCAAAAGAATCGCTTGAGCGCAAGAGTTTGAGGTTGCTGTGAGCTGTGACGCCATGGCATTCTACCGAGGGTAACATAGTGAGACTCTGTGTCAAAAAAAAAATAATGATGAGAACTTCCAAGTATTTTTGAAAATGTATTTTGTTGGTATACTTTTGAGCAAATCTTTGGCATTCTCTGGTTTGAATGTGGCATCCTATGTTAGCAGAATATAAATTATAGAATACGTGAGTATATGAATAATTTTATGCTAAGAATTGTTTTCTTATTTTGTAAATTATTGGAATTATTAATGTTTTGGTGAGTACTTAGTCATTTTACAGTTATTTCCTTAATGGCTCCTCTATGGCTGGCATGCTGCTAACTATGAAATGGAAAAAGTTAATGAAGTCCTGCTTTGTGCCCCCAGGGTTAGGAAGAGAGCAGTGTCACCCACTAAGGAGGAAGTTAGGCTTGTGAATATGGAAAGGACTGTCAGGAAGTGAAGGCTTCTGGGGAAAAATTATTCATAAGTAATGTAATGACTTTTACTTTTTTTATACTAATTACTTGCAGCTTCTCAATTAAAACCACATTGTTAGCACTGTAAATTTATTTTCAGCATATCTCTGTAATTTTATGTAGGCTTTTTTTTTTGGAGACAAAGTCTCACTCTGTCACTTTGAGTAGAGTGTTGTGGCGTCATAGCTCACAGCAACCTCAAACTGTTGGGCTCAAGTGATTTTCTTTTTTTTGAGACAGAGCCTCAAGCTGTCACCCTGGATAGAGAGCTGTGGCATCACAGCTCACAGCAACCTCCAATTCCTGGGCTCAAGTGATTCTCTTGCCTCTGCCTCCCAAGTAGCTGGGACTACAGGCGCCCGCCACAACGCCCGGCCATTTTTTGGCAGCCGTCATTATTGTTTGACGGTCCCAGTTGGATTCGAACCCGCCAGCTCAGGTGTACGTGGCTGGCGCCTAGCTCAAGTGATTTTCTAACCTTAGTCTCCCAAGTAGTTGGGACTACAGGTGCCCACCACAGCAGCTGGATAGTTTTTCTATTTTGTAGTAGTGGTTGTGTCTCACGCTTGCTAAGGCTGGTCTGGAACTCCTGAGCTCAGGCAATCCACCTGCCTTAGCCTCCCAGAGTGTTAGGATTACAGGAGTGAGCTGCTGTGCCTGGCCTGCAATGTTATGTAAGCTGGTTCTTTTTAGCTTTATATAAACTATATGATAACTATATACATTTAAAAATATATCGAAGTACTTTTTGACAAACTAAATAACAATTTGTGCCAACTTTGAGTCATAGGTAAAATATATTTTAAAAATCAGTGTTACATATTTTCCCAGAAAACATTGCTTAAAATCTCTTATTTAAGTTTTAAGTATTTTCCCCTTATGCCTTATCCTCCTTCTTTTTCTCTGAATTGTCTTTATTTCCTATCATATAAAGTACAAAGTTTAAGAGTCTTAACCTTTCAGTCCTCCAGGGTAGAGAAAGAGATCAATTAGTATTATGCACCTTTCTACTGCCACTTTTTCTACCCTGAAGCAAAGAATCTTATGCCTAATCTAGAAATTTCAAAGGAAGTAAATTAAATATAGACAGTGCTTTTAGAATTTGCTGTTAAATCTTATCTAATATTTTGGGGTTTTTTTAATACTAACTTTAAAGCATTATTGCTTTAAAAATATTTTTGCTCTGATCTAATGGTTCAAAATTGGATGTATTTTATTAGTCCTCTGCTCCAGTGGTTTGGGAGTAGTTTGTTACTTAAAAAACTATTTGTGTGTGTTGAGGCTATTTTCTATTGTCACAATGAATGGGGATGGGTACCTGCTGTTAGTATCTACTGCTAGGAGTACAAGGATGTGAAACATGCTGTATTTCATGACACTTTGTACATTAAGGAATTAGCTGCAGATCATTGCTCTAGGTTGTGTGGATTTGCTGTAAGATGAGAGAAAATTTAGAAGAGTGTGAGTTTGTTAATATGTGTACCCCATAAGTCTTGAAATTTGTACATTTTCTTATAAATAAGGTAACAAGGAATTAGTCCTTATTTGCTGAGTCATAATTGTTATAAATTCCCTTTAGTTCATAATCGTGGCCTTTTGATTGGTTAACATTGGTAAGGGAATTAGAAAACTGGAATTGAGACTATCATGTCCCTAGTTATAAATTTGGAATAAATTCCCTTTACTCTGTATTTATACTAAAATGATCAAGAATAAGAAGTGTATTTTTCTTGGGCAGCACCTGTGGCTCAGTGGGTAGTGTGCCGGCCCCACATACCGAGGGTAGCGGGTTCAAACCCGGCCCTGGCCAAACTGCAACAAAAAATAACTGGGCATTGTGGCAGGTGCCTGTAGTCCCAGCTACTTGGGAAGCTGAGGCAAGAGAATCACCTAAGCCGAAGAGCTGGAGGTTGCTATGAGCTGTGATGGCATAGCACTTTACCAAGGGCAACAAAGTGAAACTCTGTCTCTAAAAATAAAAAAAGTATATTTTTCTCATAAAAACTATTTAATAAGCAAAGATTGCATTTATCGCTATTGCACGCCGGTTTTTCCGTAGTTGGTTATTTGAATTCATTTCCTTCTTTTAAGAATTCAGGCCTTGTTAAAATGGGTCAGTGATTCTGCAAGAGTGGCTGCCATGAAGAGAAGTGGCAGGATGAACTATGTGTGTCCTAACTCTTCAACAATAGAGTATGGCCTTCTGATGCCATCTCCTTCTCATTTGCACTGTGTAGCAGCAATTCTGTGGCATAGTTATGAACTGCTTGTGGAGTATGATTTACCAGCACTGCTGGACCGAGAGCTCTTTGAGTAAGTATGATTTGCAAAATCCTTTTTCTTTCCTAGTACTAGATCATTTTAGGTGTTAACTTGATAAAACAATGTTTCATATGTTTATTTAGATAAAAATATTTTGAATGGGGTGCCTCCTGTGGCTCAGTGAGTGGGGCGCCGGCCCCATATACCAAGGGTGGTGGTTTCAAACCTGGCCCCGGCCAAACTGCAACAAAAAAATAGCCGGGCAGTGTGGTGAGTGCCTGTAGTCCCAGCTACTCGGGAGGCGGAGGCAAGAGAATCGCCTAAGACTAAGAGCTGGAGGTTACTGTGAGCTATGACTCCAGGGCACTCTACTATGGGTGACAAAGTGAGATTCTGTCTCTAAAAAAAAAAAAAATTTGAGTGCAGTAAATCTAATCAGGTATACTACTGAAATGAAATGTCATACAAATGCAATTTACCTTCATGTTTTAAGATGTACTAGCAGCACCACCTGCGTTTCTTACCTAATATCGAAATGTTCAGTGTAGGTATTTCTGTACTTCGTTATTCTCAGTTGCCAATTTTCTCACTAGATTCCTTTATCTATAATGTAAAACAGTGGAGGAAAAGTATAGCTGGAAATGTTGAAAGACTATCTCTAGAATGTCCTTTTGACAAGTAGTGTCCATTTATCCACATTTCTTCATCATATTCAGCTAAGGCTTTGATGAACTTATTGTTTGGTTACTGGTATGTCTGTAGCTGAATATTATATACAGCCTTGAGGTATATAATATTGTTGTTTTTTTACCTGACTTTAAGGTCACAAATAGAATAGTAGAACTATTTTAATATTGGTTGTTTTATTTTTTGGACTATTTGCAAGTCTAACCTAACTTCCAATTTACCTAAGTTCTTAAATAATATATATATTATAAGTAGTCTTTCTGAAATTTTAAATTTCAGTATTATATTATGTAATATCGAGTAACTTTGCAGAGTATAGATTGATCTTTAATAGAAATACGGTAGGACCTCTGTATGTTGACCACCCAAAGGACTGGAACAAACTGGTCAGAGTTCAGACGTGGTCACCCTAGGAACTAGACCTGCTGTGCTATTACGCACACTTGGTGCATGTCCAGTCTGAAAATTAGGTCAACTTAAGGAGGGTGGTCATTGTGGGGAAGTGGTTCTGTTATAGATGAAATGAGTTTTTTTCTTTAAAAAATTGTATTATTAACATGGTATTTTTTATTTTTCTAGGTTACTTTTTAATTGGTCCATGTCTCTTCCCTGCAGTATGGTTTTGAAGAAAGCTGTTGACAGTCTCCTTTGCTCGATGTGTCACATACACCCAAATTATTTTTCTTTGCTCATGGGCTGGATGGGAATTACCCCTCCTCCAGTGCAGTGTCACCACAGACTATCCATGACCGATGATAGCAAAAAGCAGGATCTTAGTTCGTCTTTAACAGATGACTCTAAAAATGCGCAGGCCCCTCTGGCACTAACCGAATCACATTTGTCAACCCTTGCCTCCTCTTCTCAGTCTCCAGAAGCTATTAAGCAGTTACTAGAGTCAGGTTTGCCTTCTCTTCTTGTGAGGAGTCTGGCTGGTTTCTGTTTTAGTCACATTTCTTGCTCAGAAAGCATTGCTCAGCCAGTAGATGTTTCCCAGGACAAACTCAGGCGACATCACGTTCCACAGCAATGTAATAAGATGCCTATCACAGCAGACCTGGTTGCTCCTATTCTTAGGTTTTTGACAGAGGTTGGCAATAGTCATATTATGAAAGATTGGCTTGGCGGTTCTGAAGTCAACCCATTATGGACAGCACTTCTGTTTTTATTGTGTCACTCTGGGTCCACTTCTGGAGGACATAATTTAAGCATGCAGCAGGCTAGTGCAAGATCAGTTTCTCTCTCTTCGGCTGTTACAACAGGATTGACCACTCAGCAGCGCACAGCAATTGAGAATGCAACTGTTGCATTCTTTTTGCAGTGCATTTCATGCCACCCTAACAATCAAAAGCTGATGGCACAGGTAAGAGAAAAAAAATTCTTACCTTAATATGCTGTCATGTAGTTAGTGGAATTAGGTAAGGGAGTCATGTATAAAGGCCAGGTGATGGTGAGATTTAGAGTGCTTAAGATCTGAATTAATCTGTTAATCTGTTCTTATCTCCTTATTTATGCTGTCACATAAATAAGTTATTCCTTATGATGAGATGATTGACAGATGTATTGGGATTTTAGCTATAGATGCTTCACTTCTTTGCTTTTGTAAAACTACCACAAATGAAAAAAGCAAGCCCATGAGAATGCTAAAAAAGATTGACCACTTGACAGTGGTCATTGAGTGCTGTATCTGCATTAAGCCATTGCATTTTGCTGTGAGCACATTGCCATCAGTTGTGATTTGCTTCACCTTACATAGACATTAGAATTATAGTAGGTTTCAGATAGGAGGCCGCAGATAAATCACATTTAAAAATGTAGAAGATGGTATATTGTATTGAGGCTATGTGGCCAAAAACCTTGAAAGGCAGAATTCTTTAAAGAGTAGTTCTAGTTGCTTTCTAGCTGTTGTGATTAAAATCTGGTAAGTTGTTTAATCGATAAAGTGAGGCTAGCAATTCCTGCCTCACAGATTTTTTGAGAGGATTAAGTATTTTAATGGTAGATACTAATAAATAGTTATCAACTTCTTTTTTCCTCCCCTTATTTCATAGTGCTCGTTCAGGTCAAACGCTACTAATATTTGGAAAGATAGCCATCACAATTTTTATAAAATATTGAATGATTTAACTTTTAAGAACAAAAGCGAAATATTTTACTGCCTGTAGTAATTACTTATTGGGAAAATAGCTCTCTGTTAAATGTTCCTAATTAAAAGTAAATGCACAGGCTCAGCGCCCATTGCTTAATGGTTAGGGCTCCAGCCACATACACCAAGGATGGTGGGTTTGAACCTGGCTGGGACCTGCTAAACAACAATGACAACTACAACAAAAAAATAGCCTGGCGTTGTGGCGGGCGTCTGTAGTCCCAGCTACTTGGGAGGCTGAAGCAAGAGAATTGCTAAGCTCAGGAGTTTTAGGTTGCCATGAGCTATAATGCCATGGCACTCTACTGAGAGGCAACTTAATGAAATTCTGTCTCCAAAAAAAAAAAAAGTAAATGCATAAATGAACAACTTGAACCACAGGTGTGATAGAAACATTTGACAATTTGTATCCCATGGCTTACTTATCTCTTAGTTAAGTAAGAGATAAGTATCCCATGGCCTGCTTATCTCTTAGGTTTTATTAGAGCTCTGTTCTATGTTTTTCATACATTTTTTCATATTTTTTTTGTAAGTACTTTGATACTGACTAAAGTTAAAAATTAAGTTGGTTTTGTTAGGTACACATTATGTGAAAACCCTATATTAGCAATTTACTCACAGAATATTTGTTATGCTTTTAACTTTTTATCTGTGTCCTTATTCATATATCTTAAGATGAAATAATTTGTTCTTTATTGCTGATTTGAATGATGTGTTAAAATATTCTTATTAATCTACACTTTAAATTTGTTGATTCTTCAAAGAAAAAAGCTGGAAATGAATCAGGCTTTTAACGTTTTATCTCTCTTGCATTGCTAGGTTCTTTGTGAACTGTTTCAGACCTCTCCTCAGAGAGGGAACCTTCCAACATCTGGGAACATTTCAGGATTTGTACGAAGATTATTTTTACAGTTGATGCTGGAAGATGAGAAAGTGACAATGTTTCTTCAGTCCCCCTGTCCAGTGAGTTTTTAACACTTAAATCTTAATGATTAGCTGTGTATAAATAGAGTTTATAATTTCTTATCAGATAATTTCTTATTTCTTATGTTCTTCTACCTTCTAATATAGCAACCTGAAACCAGAATGACCTTTCTACTTAATGACACAACTTGAAAATCTCTTTAGGATGATACCCTCCCCTCCACACACTTAAAACATAATTATGTCTTACCCTAAGTATTATAATTTGGTTTGGGACAAAATGAAAGAACATTAACCATAATATTGCTAATGCAAAAGATGACCAGCAAATCGTGCGTCAAAATGCTACATTTAAGAAATCTGTAGCATAAACCACATTTTGTATGCTTTATTGAAGTTTTTAATCTTGTATTCTT
Organism: Perodicticus potto; assembly: GCA_963574655.1. Classification (NCBI taxonomy): domain Eukaryota; kingdom Metazoa; phylum Chordata; class Mammalia; order Primates; family Lorisidae; genus Perodicticus; species Perodicticus potto. The sequence continues at coordinate 30,731 of CAUYRH010068514.1, forward strand.
TGTAGTTGTTTTGTAATGATACATGTTCTAAAAAGTGACTCCTTGATTTCTTTGATTTCTTGATTTTCAGTTGTATAAGGGTAGAATTAATGCTACTAGCCATGTCATCCAGCACCCAATGTATGGAGCAGGCCACAAGTTCCGTACTCTTCATTTGCCAGTCTCAACAACATTATCCGATGTTCTTGACAGAGTGTCAGGCAAGTCTTACTTAAGTATAAATTTTCTTTAACATTGTGTTAGAGGTATATAGAGTTACTGTATCGATTATTTGACTTCTATTTATTAACTAGGAAAGATCAAGACATGGGTACAGTTTGAAGTATAAGAAGCTTCAGTCAAGTGGGCAAAATGTACAATACTTCCAAGCATTTATAATAATTTTTTTTTGGTTTAATATGTATTATTGTGTAGTAATTACAGAATGGACAGCTAGAAATATAGACAGCCATTTAAAGTCATTTGCCATAATAAACTTAACTGACCATTTCATAGTAGTTGAAATGCAGGATATTTGGTTGGATGAAAGGATTTTAATTAATGGATATTTAACTAAATGGGGTGAGGGGGATCAGTAGTTAAGAGTAGGTGAGTGGAGTAGGTAGAATAGACTGGTCACCTCGTTGTTTATAGGAGTCAGTGAAGAAAGCACAGAATATATTTTCCTCTAGGTTTCTTTCCTGCATTCATAGGGTGATTCCTTTTCTTTTTTTGGGGGTGGGGGACGAGATCTCGCTGCTGTATAGGTTGGAGTGTGGTGGTGTCCTCTTAGCTCACTGCTGCCTTGAACTCTGAGCTTAATTGATCTTCCTCCCTTAGTTTCCCAAGGTGCAGGGACTGAAGGCTTGAGGTGCTGTGCCTCCCTAGGATGATGCCTTTAAACAACACATAGGCTATTAAAGAAAAAGCAAGTTTCGATGGCGGAATGTATAACAACTGTAGATAGTTTCAGTTATTGCTTCTGAGAAATCCTAGTTAATTGATGAATGAATTCATTGAGCATCTGTGATATGTCAGGCACTGTAATTTGTCCTAAAGATGTGAAAGTGAACAAGACACACCTTCTTCCCCTTTAGGTAGTTATGGTCATATGTATGTTGTCAGATTCTGAAATAAACTTGAAGTGTAAATATTTACATTGTAGCATAAATTAAAAAAGACATATTTCTATCTCTGTGTTATAAGAAGGGAACCTCAGGTTATTTTGTTTGTTTGTAAGAAAAAAAACTTTGTCACCCTTGGTAGAGTGCTGTGTCGTCACAGCTCACAGCAACTGCCAGTTCTTGGGCTTAGGCGATTCTTTTGCCTCAGCCTCCCGAGTAGCTGGGACTACAGACACCCACCACAATGCCTGGCTATATTTTGTTGCAGTTTGGCCGGGGCCGGGTTTGAATCCACCACCCTTGGTATGTGGGGTCGGTGGCCTACCCACTGAGCCACAGGCACCACCTGGAACCTCAGTTTTTACGGAGAGATAAGAACTGAAGGAATAGTAGGAACATCTGAGAAAAAAATTGGAGATAACCTTTTAACAGCTGAAAATACAAATTGAAAGCTCAATAAAAAGATGGAGTTGAAGGAATTTAGGAATGGTTACCACAGATAGATGTTAAGTTAAACCATGTGAGTGGATAAGGTCACTGTAGGGAGGAAAGATCTTTTTCCAGTTCACAGTCATCTAACACAAGTGTACACATAAAATCATAGTTCTTTCCTACCTTTTTACAAGATACACAACTTGTAGTTAGCATACTATTAAACCATATTTTAAAAGTTTTTATTTTAAAAAAAAGTTTTTATTTGAAAATGGACGCCTTATCTGTTAGTTTAACTTTTTTATAAATTTGATTTTTAGAAGCATTTTCTATCATCGCCCTGAAGTTGTTCATTCCATATGTTGAAGAAAAATGAGAAATAAAAATAAATTAGGTAGATGAAAGAAATAGAAAAGGACTCAGAAGTTCAGTTATTGATATTTCATGCATTAATTTGAGATAAAACAGAACATTTTAAGATTTTTGTTGCTGTATATACTGTGAAAGAATGCTATTCTAAAACACTTCATTATTTAAAATGCCAAATTCTCTTTCTTTATTGTATGAAAGTAAACAATGCTTTGAAAGTGTATCGCCTAAAACATGTGTTGAGTTTAACCTCTGCTTAGCAGTGTTTCAGTCCTTTTAGTAGCTTGATCTGTAGCTATAGTATATCCTTACGTGTATGTTTACATAATAGAAATGTGTATAAAAATGAGTAATTTAAAAGTATATAATTATTAATTTTATCCACTTCCTATAACTTCTCAATAATAAAGTATATGGGTCAATATTTTAGCTTTTATACCCTTCTGTCACTTGTTTTAAGCATTTTGATTATATGCTTTGCTTTTTCTTCATATTTATGATTGCAATTATTATCTTGAATCTGTGAGTTTATAGATTTCATCAGGTTTGGAATTTTTTTGCAATTCTTTAAATATTTTGTCTCACCCTCCTCCCTTTTGTGATCACTATTAGTCGTATATTATGGCACTTGAGGATGCTTCACAGCCCCCAAAGTTCTGTCCCTTTTTTTCTTCAGTAATTTTTTTCTCTGTGTTTAAATGTTGGATAATTTCTTGTGGTATGTCTTCCATATGATCTGTTCTTCTTTAAAGTCGAATCTATTAGCAGTTCAGTTTTTTAATTTTTATTTTTTGAGATAGTCTCCTTCTGTTGCCCAAGCTAGAGGACGTTTACCTCAGCCTAGCTCACAGCAACTGGATTCAGCAATCTTCCTGCCTCAGCCTCCGAAAGAATTTTTTTGTTCTGTTTTGTTTTACTGTTTCCTTCTCCTTATTTAAAGTGTATATGCTTTCTTCTCCTTTCTTTTGTATAAAGTGTATGTGCTTTCTTTCTTCATATTAGTTTGTGTTATTTTTCTCCTCTTTATGAATTATATGTGCTTGCTTCTTTGCCTGGAAAATTTTATTGGATGCCAGACAATGTGAATTTTATTTTTGGAGGTACTGGATGATTTTGTATTCTGATAAATATTTTAATTTTTTTTTAACTGAAATGTAGTTTTGTTATTTAAAAACAGTTGTTGCTTTGGGATCTTTTAAGCTTTATTAATAAGTAGGATAAGAGCAGCTCTTAATCTAAGATGAAACTTGTGATAAGGGAAATTTTTATAAACATATGTTGTCTACTTCAGTAACTTTTGAGCACATGAAATGAGACTGAGGAATTAAATTTTTAATTTTAATGAACTTAAGTTTAGACATGTACTCTGTTAGAATAGAAGTAGGCCACCAGATTTGAAAATGCAGGTCTGAGTCCAATGTGATGTCATCATTGAGGCTGTCTTCTTCTGAGTACTCAGTTAGGAATTCCTTGGACATGAGGAACATAAGCATTCCTTCCCCATTTGAAACCCTGGCCTTTGTTTCCCTTGCTATTTTTGTATAGTACCCTTCCTGGCCTTCAGTGATTTCTGTGTGTGTGCGTGCACACACTTGTCAGTGAGCGCATTGTGAAGACTCAAAGAAGACTTCGTATAGATCTCGAGAGCTCTATGCAGATCTCTCCCCCTTGGGAACGTCTGTGAACTACCACCAGTTACCTTTGTCTTCTGGTTTCGGGAAACCTAGGGTGCTAACTGGGTTGTACTGTGCTATAGCCTAGGAACCTCTCCAGATAGTAAGCTGGCTCAATCTTAGGGATCATTTCATTTGTTTCCACTCACCCGGGCATCACTGTCCTCCCCTACACTGTCCTGCCCAGTGTCTGAAAACCATTTTGTTGCATGTTATTTCCCAATTATTAGTTTTTTCAGGTGGGAGTGGGAACTTGGTCCTGATTTTTCTGTCTTAGCTGAAGTAGAATTCTCAACCAGAGCGTTTTTAACCTGGAAGTTGTGAAAAATTTGTCTTAGTGATACCTTTTAATGTTTGAATGCTATTTATTTTTTTGACTTTACTTTTGAGATAAGAGTAAATAAATGAAAATAAGTTAAACTTCTGATTGCACTGAATAAATTCTTATCACCTAATGGTCTTTCCATGTTTTTCCAGCCTGCTTATGCTCTGAATTAATTTTATAAATTTTTGATTACTTACATATTTCACTCTGACTTATGTTAATATTTTTGTCATTTGGGGTTGCTTCTTTTCATTAAAAGTAAAATTTATTTTCACATGATGTATTTATATAGGCTACAGAATTTATAAATTTCACATAAGAATTATCTAAAGACAGTCATCAATCAGTAAAGAAGCTCTAGAAAATGAGATCACTTGGCTATTTTTTGATAGTCAAAGAAAACCATACAATAGAAGTTATTACAAAAGATGTTTATTTTATTATCTCAGTCTCTTCAACATTATAAAACACTGTGAGTCATAATTGTGTTAACTTAGGAGAATAGAGAATCCATATCAATTATATACATATATTGAAGAAAATTGCTAATATAGAAACATTTCACTCAGCCTTTGGATTACTTAATGGTTGAATCATATCATTATGTCATCTTCCACTTATTTTATGATTTTTATAGCATTCTATATACCTGAGTAATGAAAGAAATATTAATTCAGAGAGTAACAACTCTATGAAATCTTTCAATATACATTTTAAATATATTATAAGACACATTACTTTGTAATCTCAGATTCCTGTTTTATTCCTAAATAAAAATAACAGAACAGGCACACTGTTACAGAAATATGTTTCTTTATACTCCCATTTGTAATATAAGTAGATGTCCCCTGAAGGCTTAGAGTGAGTTCCTGGGCTTGAGTCATAGTTGCCACTCAAAAGTTTTATCATTAGCTTTTCTCAGGTTGGTTTCTCATTTCAAAAATAATATTCTTTCTTGATATCCATATTGTAAGGACTGAATTAGATATAAGTGTGTCAAGAGCATTGACTTATAACTAAAATAAAGTAAGTTTTCATGCTAATGGTTTTTCATCATCTCTAATAACAGTACTATTAAAAGACTATGTAAAACAGTTTCTAGAGACCGGAACTTAATTATCCTGCCCTAAGAACAAAGGCAAGTCTCTTTTAGTAATGTCGGGAAGGACTGAATACCAGTTTTTATTGTGTAACATTTCTTCTAAACTCCTTTATATTGTCTCAGTAATAGGGGTAATATCATCTTGTACAGTCTTCCAGAAATACTTACTGCTTCCCTTTTTAATGATTTGGAAAAGCAATGTATTTTAGATAATATTTTCTTACAGATACTCCAAGTATCACAGCTAAACTAATTAGTGAACAAAAAGATGACAAAGAAAAGAAAAACCATGAAGAGAAAGAAAAAGTAAAGGCGGAAAATGGATTTCAGGACAATTACAGTGTTGTTGTTGCCTCTGGTATGCTTTCTGTTTTTTATAATCTTGATTTTGTTTGGGTTTCTGTAAAATATAATCATTTTAATTATAGGAACTTGATGTAATAATATGTATTAAAGTAAAAACCTGATGACTTGTGATCATGTTTTAATGCTAAATTTAAAAATATTGTAACAAATCCATTAGTCCTTGGCACTAGAATTATTATTAAACTTAATTATATTTAAAATACTATTTTATGTCTGCATATTTTATCAGCTCTATTTTATCAGCTACAGAATATAGTTTAGAACAGATAGCTCATTTAAGCTTGATGGTATGTGCTATGTGTACCGTACCCTGGTGAATCATATCCTTACTAATCTGCTAAGTGTTAAGGAATTTTTGAGTAATCACCTTGATTTACAAAAACAAAATGAAAATGTATTCACTAGTTTTCATTTACACTGTGTTATCACACAGAATTAATAAATAAAATTAATTTTTTTAATTGACTGAAAAATCAATTTTTAGTATTATATTCTAGAAGAATAATTAGCAAGAGTAACTGATAATTTTGGAGGGGTATTTCTTCAACATAGATGAGGTCATTTTAGTTCAAAGACCTCTATATTGATGTAATCCTATATTGGAGAAAAATTAAGAACACAGATTTATTATATGTAATTGCATAATAATGCTTTCTACTAAATGGATAGTCACCTATATACATCAGCTAGCTGTAGTTGTCATTTTCAAAATTTTTTTTTTTTTTTTTTTTTAGTTTTAGCCAGGGCCAGACTTGAACTTGTCACCCCCGGTATTTGGGGCTGGCGCCCTACTCCCTGAGCCACAGGCACCACCCCTGTAGTTGTCATTTTCTTGGAAAATACAGATATGAAATCAGAATTATTCATGGTACATCATGAAGGACAGACAAATAGAATTAGTGATTAGATATTAGATTAGAAGAAAGTGATTGATCGATTGAATGATAGTGTCTTGCTCTGTTGCCCAACCTGGATCATAGCTCAGTGCACCTTTGAATTCATGGGCTTAAGTGATCCTCCTGCCTTAGCCTCCCAAGTAGCTAGGTCCATGCCCAGCTAATTATATATTTTTGCAGAGATGGGATCTTTTTCTAGAGATGGGTGGCCCAAGTTGCCTTCCTGTCTCAGCCCTGCAAACTGCCAGTGTAGTAGGCATCAGCTTTGGTGTTACCTAGGAATACGTGTTTTTAAAAAATATTTTCTTTGAACACCCTTTTACTTTATATTAATGTGTTGGCTATGTAGAATCTTACTGTTGCTTTTCTTTTAGGGTTGAAATCCCAATCCAAACGTGCTGTTTCAGCTACACCGCCTCGCCCACCATCCAGGAGGGGAAGGACTATACCTGATAAAATAGGAAGTACTTCCTCAGGAGCAGAGGCTGCTAACAAAATAATTACTGTCCCAGTGTTTCACCTGTTTCACAAACTCTTAGCAGGTAATATTCCTAATACATAAACATTGAAGAAATTTTAATAATCTTACAACTATATAAATCAGATGTGTAATCACCAGAATCACGTTGATTAGGTGGTATTGATGAGATAAATGGGTTAGAGACTCTCTCAATCTTGTTCCCTCCAAGAGAATTGAGAGTAAAAAGGGAATTACCTATTATATACCCTTTCTAGTACTATCAACTCAGATATGTCTACTGGACTGGCTTTCTCAATTTTTCTGTCAGTATGCCATAGATCAATTGATAAGATCAATAGTTGGAGCATTTAGGACAAGTTATGTCAGAAGCAGGGTGAGTCACATTTGTTTGACTAGTTTGAAGCAGTGGACTTCCTAGAGTCCTGGTGGTTGAGCAGTATGTTCTTTCCAGTCAATACAAATTTATCAATTTATATACTGTACATGACCAATTTACAGTGAGAGGGATACAGGTTGAGTATCCTGATCTGAAAATTGAACATTCAGAACTTAAAGAAAGAAAGATAATTCAGAACTTTTTGAGCACCAATATTATACCTGATCTGATGGGATAGGTTTCAATCAAAGTGCAAGGATACAGCACAGTTTATTCTGCATCCACAAGGGAAAATGACCCTTACTGCCTCCTTAAGGTGATACATGTCTTTTCCAGGCATGTCCACATTCCCCACACAAACAGTCTCTCACAGGGTAGTGTGATCATAGGTGGACAGACTGGATGCACCAGCAGTATGTGCCCCACATGGCGCATCACTCACTGTGTTTTGTTGCTTCTTCTCTGCTCTTGTGATTCTAAGATGTTGTTGAAATGTCAGAGCAGCCTGCAGATACCCCCAAGGATAGTAGTGTTAAGAGTAAGAGTAAGGATTTATGGTTTTCTGTAACCCAAAGTCGAGGTGATAGAGAAATGGGACAACAATCTCAGTGTGAAACATCTTACAGAAGAGTAATGCTGTTAGAATGATCACCATATGTGACCTGAAGAAACGGAAGGATGAATTGTTGAAGTTTTGTGCTGAAAGTGAGGAACAGAAGCTAATGAAAAATAGAAAAGTGCTGCATAAATCTAAAAATGAAGGTTTTAGTTGTGTATTGAAAGAGTGAATTCACCAGGATTGCAGTGAACACATGCTATTTTGTGGTATGCTGCTTATGAAACAAGCAAAGATCTAGCATGACTGGCTAAAAATAGGGAGCTGTGAATCAGGCTGGTTGCAGAAATTTAAGAAAAGACATGGCCTTAAATTTTTAAAGATACATAGTGTTAACACATCTGATCAGGAAGCAGTGGAGAAATTCATTGATTAGTTTGCCAGAATCATTGCTGATGAATATATGACACCAGAACAAGTCTGTGAGAACATACCGCTCCACCACCAGGACTCACTGTTTTGGCATTATTGCCCCAGAATAACAGCTGATGTGACAACCCCTACAGGAATTAAGGTTGCCAAGGACATAATAACTGTCCCGGGATGTGCTAAAGTAGTAGGCTAACATAAATATAAATTTAACTGTAACAGGGGAAAAGCTTGCATCCTTATTGTCATCAAGGTTACCTGTCCAATATTATGCAGACTAGAAGGCATGGATCACTAGGGGTACGTGTTTGTTTTCCGATCAGTTTAGCAGATGTTCTAGACCAGAGGCTTGTGCTTAGTGCATGGAAGCTGGCCTGGATGACGCAAGACTTTGTTAATTCTTGACACGTGTTCTGCCCCTCATCCAGCTGAAAGTCCTTTCCTCCAAGTGTGACTTTCATTAAAAATTTAGCCATGTGACCAGGTTATCTTTATCAACAAAGAGTAAATAGTAAAGAAACACATGCTTTATTATGGTACAAGTTCTTGGGAGGGAAAAAAAAAAAGCACATGTTTGAACAGCATGCTAGCGGCAATGAGCAGAGGTATGGGCATGGAAGCTTTTCAAAAGGAGTTTAGCATAAAGGATGCTGTATATGCCGTTGGCAGTGCTTGGAACATAGTGACTAAAGACACAGTCATGTATGCCTGGCACGACCTTTGATCTTGACTGGTGATAGTGATAAACTAGGTATAACTTTGATGGATTCTACATGTCAAGGGAGAAGAAAATGATGTCGAACCCCCTTCTGTATATAAAAATACTATCTTTAGTGAAGTCTGTCAGTCAAGTAGAAAAGCAGATGTCAAAGAAGTTAAGCTCATTCATTGATTTTGAACTAGCTGAAATGGTTCTGAATCAGGGTGATCATGATGAAGATGGCATTAACACTGTAGGAAAAATACCTGTAGATGACAATGAAAATGTTTGGGCATACTGAAGGATGAGAGCAGTGTGCCTTCATAACTGAAGAAGAAATCAAGTCAATTTATAAAATCAAAGAGAGACTTCTAAGATAAAAACCTGTTAATGAGACAAATGACCGGAGGAAATCTTTCTGAGAGACAGAGTCACGCTCTCTCACCCAGGCTGGGTGCGGTGATATGGTCAGAGCTCACTGTAACCTCAAACTTCTGGGCTCAGGCAATCCTCCCATCCTACCTTCTCCAGGAGCTGGGACAATAGGCACACACCAGCATGTCTGGCTAATGTAATTTTGCTATTTTTTTGTAGAGACAGGGTCTTGCTGGGTTGCCCAGGCTGGTCTTCAACTCCTGGCCTCAAGCAGTCCTCCTGCCTCAGCTTCCCAAAGTGCTGGCAAAGCCACCCAGCAGAATGCTTCCTCATTCCTGTGGGATCCACTTTCTGGTCCCTTAACTGCTTCTGATGTTTCACCTAAAAAACAGTGCACATTGTATCTGTGTTAGTGAGAAGGGGGAAAATACAGTGTACAGTAACTTTTTAATCAAAACAGCACTGTAGATGAAACTGAAAACCGGTTGCTGTTGTTTACATCTGACATGGGTATTCTGGTGATGCTACTACGCAGCTTGGTTACCGAGAATACTTAGTTTTTCACTCTATCAATGACGTGTTGTATTTTTACTGTTAAGTACTTATATGTGACTAATTGTAAGAAAACTGCTTATCAGAAGGCTGTGAATTCAGAATCAGAAATGATGATGATGTCAAACAACCTGCTATTGTCCATGTGCATGGCTGAGATAGTAGCACCTTTTATCTCTGATGGTTTAACGTATACAAACTTTGTTTCATGCACAAGTTATTAAAAATATTATGTAAATTTATCTTTAGGCTGAAATGTAAAACAGTTTTGGTCCTAAGCATTTTGAGTAAGGCATACTCAGGCTATATCCATTTTATCACAATTTTTATATTGCATTTTAATGAAACTGCCAATTAAATTTGGATTGGCCTTCTTAATTTCAAAGTCTATTAATAATCAACAAACTATGGCTAATATTTGGTTACCTCTTTTTGTGAAGAAAGATACAACTATGCCCATTTATTAATGTATCGTTCACAGCTGTTTTTCTGCTATACCAGTAGATTAGCAGTTGCAGCAGAGACTGTATGGCCCCCACAGTTTAACATATTCGTTATCTATGCGTTTATGGAAAAAAATTACCAGCCCCAGATTTATAGGAATGTTTGCTTCTTTGCTTCTATTTTCTTTCTTTTTTTTTTTTTTTCATACAGACAGAGTCTCACTTTGTCACCCACGGTAAAGTGCTGTGGAGTCACAAGTCACAGCAACCTCCAGCTCCTAGGCTTAGGCGATTCTCTTGCCTCAGCTTCCCAAGTAGCTGGGACTATAGGCGCCCGCCACAACGCCCGGCTATTTTCAGTTCTATTTTCTTATACCTTTCAACTTTAATTAACACCTTCTGCAGATATTATTGTTCACATATGTCCAGAGTAAATTCAATTTTTATAAACTTTTTGGTGATTATTTTTAAATTGTATAGCGGTTGGTGTCAGAATCATACTTTTCCCTGTAATATAATAAAAACAGTATATAACTGAGTAAATTGAACCAAGTAAATGTTTCTTTCTTGGATTCCAGATTTAACTTAGTTGCATTATTTTTAGGCCAGCCATTGCCAGCTGAAATGACACTTGCCCAGCTCTTAACTCTCCTGTATGACCGAAAACTTCCTCAAGGTTACCGCTCAATAGATCTAACTGTCAAATTGGGATCAAGAGTTATCACAGACCCAAGTCTGTCAAAAACAGATTCTTTTAAAAGACTACACCCTGAAAAAGGTATGTGTGTGATACTACTTTAAAAATTATTGTCTGGGATTTCTATAGCTAATGACTTAATTAACTCATTTTTTATTACATTACCTTAACAAGATGTCCTCTTCCTTTATGACTGAGTTGTTTATAAACATAGGAAATTGCCATTATTTCCTTCAGATATTGAGTTGTGTTAATTCCCCTTAAAACAAGTACTTTAATTTCTATTATTTCTTTGAGAACTATATGAACTATTTGTCATTCTGGAATCAAAGTGAGAAACCCCAATTTACAACATTTTTTTCTTCTTTTTTGAGACAGTCTTGCTCCAGTCACCCTGTGGTTGAGTGCTGTGGCGTCATAGCTCACAGTAACCTCAAACTCTTGGACTCAAGTGATCCTCTTGCCTCAGCTTCCTAAGCAGCTGGGAATACTGGTGCCTGCCACAATGCCTAGCTATTTTTAGACATGGGGTCTCCCTTTCGCTCAGGCTGGTCTTGAACTCCCAAGCTCAAGCAGTCCACCTGCTTTGGCTTGCCAGAGTGCTAGGATTACAGGCATGAGTCACCGTGCTTGACCTACAATTGGGATGTCATTTATATTGAGTAGCATTTCATGCTCAATATTTTCTCCTCATACAGAATTAGGATCATATACATTTTATCTTTTTGTTTTTCATACCATTTTTTTTTTTTTTAAAAGACAGGGTCTTGTTCTGTTGCCCGGGCTTAGAGTGCAGGGCACATCATAACTGAACTGCAACCTCAAACTCCTGGGCTCACGTAATCCTGCTGCCTCAGCCTTCTGAGAAGCCGGGATATAGGTGCATGCATGCCTGACTAATTTTTAAAATATTTTTTGGAGATACTGCTCAGGCTAGTCACAAATTCCTAGCCTCAAATGATCCTCCCCACCTTGGCCTCCTAAAGTGTTGGGATTATAGCCATGAGCTTCCATGCCTGTCCTATCCTTTAATTTTTCATTTATATGTTCTTTTAAAGTATTTCCCCCCCTCAGGAGAAAAATATAAATTTATTACTTCTTTTCTGGGACTTCATTTTTCTATTTTTTTTTAAAATTTCAGAATATTGTCGGAGTACATAATGTTTTGGTTACATAATTTGCTTTTGTATATTGAAAGTCAGAGTTCTAGGTATGTCTTTCACCTAGCGAGTGTGCAGTGAACCTGTGCAGTATGCCTGTTTGTTGGGGGATTTACCCCCACCCCCCATACATGAATTTAATTGAGATTTGCTTACATATGAGCATGTAGGTGTTGATCAACCAGTTCCAGTTTAGTGTGGAGTGCATGTGATCCTTGTTTTTCCATTCTTGGCTATTAAGTATTTTTTAAATGTGCATTTTTGATTGGTTATATTTTCATATGGGTTTAAGAATTTATTTGTTCTGTTTCCCAGTCATTGAAACTTACTGATTGTTCTGATATTTTGCTATTATAAATGCTATTTAAACAATGAATTTTTATCATCTGAATCTATTATCAATTTATTTAAACTTTTGATCTTTCTCATGATTAAAGTTCAGGTTGTTTAGCTATTTGCATTTTATATTTGTAAATTCTAGTACATTTTCTTTACCTAGTTTTATAGCAGGATCATCTTTTTTTAATGTTTATGAATAGGGGTTGTGTGTTGAACAACATACTAACCTTTTGGTTTCCATCAGTCAGTGAGTAATTTAAAGTTAAACCAGTATGGTTTATATATTTAGTCGTCAGTCAGAAAATTATTCATATTTTAACATAAAATGTAACTTAGAACTATACCCTAAGGGGCCATGCTTTCTAAACTTCAGTAATCTTAGAAATTACCTATATAATTACGTTGAAACGTAGTGAGAACTGAGATTCTACATTTCAAGCAAGCTGTCAGGCAATGCCCAAGCTCTAGTCTCAGTGGACCGTATTTTGAGTAGCAGATTATAGAGGGCAATATCAGAAGTCACTTAAAAGTCACTATAGCATCTAGCCTTAATATAGCTGTGTTTGAATAGCTGAAGATGTTTTTATGTTCTTTTGATGAGTAGGGAGAACGCAACAATATCTGCTTTTGTAAAGAGAGAGTGTTTAAAAAATAGATACTTTCTTTCCTGCTCATTTATGTGTAATTTATTATCTAGATCATGGTGATTTACTTGGTAGCTGTCCAGAAGACGAGGCTTTCACTCCAAGTGATGAGTGCATGGATGGAATATTGGATGAGTCTTTACTGGAAACCTACCCTATTCAGTCACCATTACAAGTTTTTGCAGGAATGGGTGGACTGGCTCTTATTGCAGAAAGACTACCCATGCTATATCCAGAAGTAATTCAACAGGTAAGAAAGTATTTTCTAATTTACTGTGTCATTCAAGAAAGCCCTCCTGTGTTCTGTTTTTCCTCGAGTTTCTGCTACTCTCACAAGCCATCTTCCCTATATGTATCTGTGTCTGCATCTCTCTTCTTTGACTTATGGCTCCCCAGGCCACTGTTTCTTCTCTTGCCTTGGTTTTATCTCCAAAGACGCTACTTCTAATACACTCACAGGTGTTAGGGATTAGGACTTCAACATATCTTTTAGTGGGGCAATTCAACCCATAACAATACCTATTTAGTAAGTGGTTATTGCTTGCCTACTATTCCAAATGTTTACTATATTTCGATTTACTATTATTCTTATTTTTCTGTGTTAAGGAAAAATGTTTAAGAGAAAAGTAAGAATAATAGTAAATCAAAGGTAATGACATAGTCAAAAGTGTGAAGCAGAGAAAAATAAGAATAGGTAATGACATAGTCAGAAGTGTGAAGCAGAAAAGATCCCAACGTTCTCAAGATTATCATTGCTCAGTGAAAATGATTTTCCTAATTCAGTATTCATTACAGTTCACTATATTTATTGGTACCTGGAAGTGGGGTGCTGCTATAATACATATGTAAAAATGTGAATAGTTGGCAGAGTGTGGAAGAATTTTAGCATGATAAAAATTTGTTTTTTCGATTGTCTTAAACAGATTGTTAGTTGAAATATGGATGGGAAAGCCTCTGTCAGGGAGGGCTCCAGAGGAAGTGAGGATCATAGAAGACAAAACTACCCCTGTCTTTGAGAATACCTAGATTGACTTGGTAGAAATATGGATGTGAAAATTTCTGACAATGAGGGTTAGAAGGAAATGATGTACATTTTATTGGAAACTAGAGAAAAGCAGATCTTTGTCATTTAGTGGCAGAAACCTTAGCTCATTTGTGTACTACAAGTGGAAAGTAGCACTTATAAGTGATGAATTTGTGTATTTAGCTGAGATTTCCTCAAGGAGTGGTGAAAATACAACTATTTTCTTCTCACTGCTTCAAGTAAAATGTATGAGGGAAAAGACAAGTTTGGTCTCGGCGCCTGTGGCTCAGCGGGCTAAGGCGCCAGCCACGTACACCTGAGCTGGCGGGTTTGAATCCAGCCCGGGCCCGCCAAACAATGACGGCTGCAACCAAAAAATGGCCGGCGTTGTGGCGGGCGCCTGTAATCCCAGCTACTTGGGAGGCGGAGGCAGGAGACTCGCTTGAGCCCTGGAATTGGAGGTTGCTGTGAGCTGTGATGCCACGGCACTTTGTCCAGGGTGACAGCTTGAGGCTCTGTCTCAAAAAAAAAAAAAAAAAACAGGGCAAATTTGAAGGAGCAAGCAACCCCTTACAGACAGAGAAATTGCCTATACGCATTGCCGAAGGTGCTAATATTAGAGATGCGCTGTGAGAAAAGCATGCTCTGAGGTGAAGCCAGCATCGCGCTGGGCATCCTTTTGCCTAGTGGTTTAGAATTTAAAATCCGTTACTTCTCTTATTTATGTTTTAGACGTTAATCAAATGAACACATTCTTAATAGAGTCCTTCCTTTGGGGAATTAAGCTGTTTTATATGTGCCTATCAGAAATATAAATCTTTGTTTTAATTGAGAAAATATGTTTTTTATACCTTTTTAATTCTGACATTTTTATTGTGAAAATAATACATACAAGTGTATAATGTATATGTAAATGTAGAGTTTTAAAAATTAAATCCATCAGTACAAATATCTTAAAGCAGTGCTGCTTACATAATCATACTTCTAGCATTTATGTAAATAACAATTGATATTCTTTATAGTTTGCTTCTTTTGCTGAAACTCTATCCTAAAATTAATGCTTGTTGATGCCTGAAACTGTAGTACTCTAATTTTTACTGCTCTAATTTACCATATTGTATAACTATTTCGATGTTGACTGGTGTGTTCATTGTTTAGAATTATTGGCTGTAATGAGAAAAGTTGTTCTGAAGAATTGTATACATATCATAGTATAAGACTTGTATGTTTTTGGCAGTATGATGGGTGAATGGGAGTCGATATGTAATAGTGGTTTTAATTTGTTCTTTTCTGATTTTCCTGAAGTTAAGGATCTTTCACACTTCTTATTAAAGAGTTTGCATATTATAAATCAAGAGCTTTTGGTTTTTACTTTCTTTTTGCTTTCAATGTACTCATTGTGTGACATTTAAATTAATCTTTAAGAAAATTGAATGATGACAAGAAGGTAAGATTCCATCTATATAACAAACTACCATTCATTATCATGTAGGTACTTCCATGCTTTTTGTGCAGCATAAAATAATGAATGTAAAAGCACTTTAAAAATTCACCTGAAAATGGTTATTGGAATGGATTAAGTGAAAAGTACTTTGAATAGTTGAATTCACATGTTTTTAGAGTTAGGCTATTTCATATTCTATGATTCTTGCCTAAACTTCTATAGTCAAAATCTGGCTGACATCAGAATTGCAGCTGATTTATTCCACGTACAAATGCATCTGGTATAGATGTAGATCTATTTATGAATTTCGTCTTTTACCCTTCCCTAAGAATGATCCTTATGTGTGTGACTTAAATGTATGGTATTTGACTCTGCAGGGTGATTTTTAAATGAATGGTGTGGTAACTGTCATTAGCTTACTATTCATTTAATTATGTGTTTGGAGAATTAATCTTTTGTGACATGTATTATATGTGGCCAATCAAGACAAATAGAAGATTTCTAAACAAGATGGAAAAGTTCCTTTGACATCCATGCTTAGTATTGGAGACACTTACTAAGATTAAATTCTAGCTATGCCTTTATTCCTAAGTGCAAAGACCTTAAATAACCATAATTATTCAAATAAATAACTATAGTTATTCAAATCAGAAGTTCACGTTGACACAGTACTGTGTCAGTACTTTATCACATTTTGCCAGTTTTCTGATGTTTTTTAGAGCCAATAGAAAATAATAATCAGTGTTCTTTTACATGATTTTGAGGGTGGTGGTTCAGGATCCAATTTAGGATATTGCATTTTGTTTTCTCTGTGGTTTCCTATAATTTGTAACAATATTCTGCTGTCTTTATTTGTTTCATGGTTTGACATTTTTTAAAACACTGGAAAATTATGTCTATGTGTGTACTCAAACATACAGGGATCATTGTGAAAGTTTTGAGATATACAAAAATTAAGAAATGTAAAATCTCCACAGATGGAAACACATGAATCCCTTCCAGCAACACCCATACTCCCAGCAAGTTGAAACTTGGATGGGTGAATCAGAAGGGGCACTGTCAACTGTGTTTCTTGGAAGTAAAATAATGGACCATAACACAGCTTGTCTCAGAACTTTCCTAGGGACACACACACACACACACATCCATCATATACATAGGTATATATACATGTATTTCCTAGATCTGTTTGCTGGTAGTACCTGCAAGTAGGCTTCCCCCAGCAACATGTGCATCCCTGTCTCCCACATGTTTATATTAAATATTTAAATACAGTTCTCCACTGAAAGAAATCAGGGCTTCTTTGAGGAATTCTAGGATTGGATCTGGGAAGCTACAAAATAAACCTAGAATGCCTTGCTCTTCTAGAAAGCAAAGAAAGGCTCAGAATGATGGAGATACAGTAAAAGGATGCAGGATCCTACCTTAAGGGGATTCCAGTGACCAAATCTAGGTTCACTTAAACACCAAAATAAATAATGTTAGTAACAGAGTATAACATATGAATAAAATTAGAAGCCAGGCTTGGCGCCTGTGTCTCAAGCAGCTAAAGCGCCAGCCACATACACTGGAGCTGGTGGGTTCGAATCCAGCGTGGACCTGCCAAACAATGACGGCTGCAACCAAAAAATAGCTGGGTGTTGTGGCGGGCCACCTGTAGTCCCAGCTACTTGGGCTGCGACGGCAGGAGAATCACTTGAACCCAGGAGTTGGAGGTTGCTGTGAGCTGTGATGTCACAGCACTCTACTCAGGGTGACAGCTTGAGGCTCTGTCTCAAAAAACAAACAAACAAAAAATTGGAAGCCATATGATAAATGAATGAATAAGTAAGTAGATGGGGAAGAAGGGAATATTTTTCCTTGTGTTCTATGTCAAGTAAAAATATGGAAGGAATGATAGAATCTTGAAGTTACCCTTTGGTAACTACCATAGCAATTAGTTTTTCAGATAGTAATGATAAAAAGTATTATATTGGCCAGGCACAATGGCTCACGCCCAGCAATTTGGGAGATTGAAGTGGAGAATCACTTGTGAGGCCAGGAGTTTGAGATTAGCCTGGGCAGCATAGCAGAACCTTGTTTCTACAAAAAAATTGAAAAAATTACCCACATGTGGTGGCATGTGCCTGTAGTCCCACCTACTTGAAAGGCTGAGGCAAGAGGATCACTTGAGCTCAGGAGTTTGAGCTTACAGTGAGCTATAATTGTACCACTGGACTCCAGCCTGTGCAACAGAGCAAGAACCCGTCTCAACTAAATAAAATAAAACATAAGTAAAAAATATAATACAAAATCAAAGTTTGGTGAGAAAGAAGCTGTCTAAAAAGTCTTGAAGAATTTCTCTATAGATATCAACTAATTATAAAGGGGAACATAATGAATGTAACCTAAAGGTAGTTGACAGATACTGTCATACTTATGACATCGTGTGCTTCCTGATGTTTACAAGCTTGGTTTTTAAAGTAAGTCTTTTTATTAAATCTGTATATTCCTATGTTTTAAAGAAATCAATGAAGTCAAGTCTTTAATTTGAACCTGATAGCGAAACATGTAAATAGCCAAGCAAACACTCTTTTTTCTTTAGGTGAGCGCTCCAGTTGTAACATCTACCACTCAGGAAAAGCCAAAGGATAGTGATCAGTTTGAGTGGGTGACAATTGAACAGTCAGGGGAATTAGTTTATGAAGCACCAGAAACAATTGCAGCTGAACCCCCACCCATCAAGTCAGCGGTACAGACCATGTCTCCCATACCTGCTCACTCTCTGGCTGCTTTTGGATTATTTCTTCGTCTTCCGGGATATGCTGAAGTGCTACTCAAAGAGAGAAAACATGCCCAGTGCCTTCTTCGATTGGTATTGGGAGTGACAGATGATGGAGAAGGAAGTAAGTGTTTAGTGTTACTAATTCTTCAACACATGTATATGTAGGTTGCATAAAGTTGTCCAGATCATTGCCCGTTATTCATTACTTATTTCTTTCATAATTAAGCTATTTAGATCAATTGTTATTGGCAGCTCAGTTCCAGCATTAGACATAACAAAACCTAAAGAACCTTCATTTTCACTTTTGTATTCATTCATAAGTATTTACTGAGTGCTTACAAGTATTTACAAAACTGCTGGGCCTCAGAATAGGAATTTAAACTTGAAGCAAGTATTTAAATTTACTCTCAAGTAGCTAATGTTCTCCAGTAATAGCCATGAGGAATAGCAAGTTATAAAAAGCCTTGCACACACTCAAGTACAGTGTTACGGAGGCTTCCAGGTGTGAGATTGTTTTTTTAACTACCCAGCAATATGAAATTGGTGGCATAGTAGTTTTTGGTTTGGCTTCATAAGATAGATTAGATTTAGGTTGGGATGAGTTATTTCATAAAGAAGAAATGATGTGAGCAGTGTTTGGAAATTCCTAATATATGAGAAAGGGATAAGTTAGAGGGTGAAAATTTGTATAAAAGGACTAAGAACTCATTTTAGAAAAACTGAAATTAGTAACATCATGGAAAGGCCTCTTTAAGAACATTTGATTTGATTTTGAAAGCAGTGAAGATTTTTAAAAATGTGTTGTGCAAGTTAGTGATGTGATGAGAATAGTTTTTTAAGAAAGTGAATGTGGTTAACATTGTTTAAAGAAAACAGAATTAGGAAAATAATATTATATAATGTTCTTAGCACTTTGGGAGGTTGAGGTGGGTGGATTGCCTGAGCTAGAATGAGACCCCATTTCTAAAAGTAGCCAGGCTTTGTTGTGGGCATCTGTAATCCCAGCTATTTGAGGAAGCTGAAAGTGCAGGATTGCTTGAGCCTGAGAGATTGAAGTTGCTGTGAGCTGTGATGCCATAGCACTCTAATGAAGGCAACATAGTAAGACTGTCTAGGGGGCAGGGGGAAATATATATAAATAATATATGTAATAATATTAAAGAATAATAGAAAACTATGGCAGTTATTTCCTTTGGGTTGGTATTGGTATTTAAGGAAAGAAAGAGAAATTATAGTTAGACTAGCCTCACAATTAAATTTTCATTTGGTTTACCTCTTTCTTGTTCATTCCGTGACCATGCTGTGAATATTATTGAGAGAATTAATTACTATTTTTAAACCTCATGGTTTTCATTAGAATTTATTTCTTTCACATGGCATTTAGAAAGAATAAACTGTTAAACCCTGTACCAGAAAGTATATTTAATCTAATAAAACTGTATAAATTTGTTTGTGGATCTTGAAACTCTGAAACTATCAAATATTCCAAGTACATATTCTTCTTTTGTATTTTCATAATGATGGACTCCTTCATAAATGTTGACATTATTTTAAAAATATTCTTGTAATAATTGTTATTAAATTACAGGTTCTCCTTACTACATAGTTTTGGTTGTTTGATTCATGTATAAATTGTACTTATATTCACCTCTGAGTTTACATGTGGGGGGTTGGTTCTAGGTCCACTTGCACATACCAAAATGTGGAACCATTTGTATGAAAAATCAGCCCTCTGTGTATGTGGGTTTCATATCCCATCATGTTTGGTTGAAAAAAAGAATCGCATATAAGTGGACCCAAATAGTTGAAACCTATGTTGTTCAGGGATCAACTGTATTTCTTTTACTAGATCAGGAATCTGTTCATCAGATCTGGCTTTTTTTTTAAAGATGATAGAGCAGTAAGAATGATAGAATTTTTAAAAATTTATATAATATTAGTAGTTAATATTTATGGGGTACATGTAATATTTTGATTCAAACATGCACTGTGTAATGTAATGAGAACTGTTGTATTTTAACAATCTATTCCCAGACAAATAATTGTTGTAACTCTAAACAGAAAAGGAAAAATAATTGCCTTTATGCCATTTCAGGCTATTTTTAGTGACTATACAATGAAATGTTTATTAAAAAGGCATAATTCCAACATCTCTTAATGTAAATAAGCTGTCTCATCCACCATCCATGCAGTATTGTGTTCTTTGCATTTAACACTCCTTTCTGGCTAGAATATAGTAGAAAAATGTTGTGAAAAAAATATAGCTCATGGTTGAACAAGGCAAACAGTTAATTTCTTAGACGTTAATGAACTTTTAGTGCTTAGGTTTTATTTTAAATTCTACTAAGTGTTGCTATACTCTTACAGCTATTGATTATCATGTTTATATTTCAACTTCCTTTTATAGTTTATACATACTATATTTGCAGAACTTTTCCTGGCACTATATGTGATTAGATTTTAAGGTATTAGTATTCTATTTGTGATGTTTGGGTTGTTTTATAATAAATTTAATGATATAATTTTATTATATATTACACTGTTAATTTATGACCCTTATTGTGTTGAAAATATTTTTATTTTTAATTTTGAGTCCTTGTCTCCTTTCAATCTAGGTCATATTCTGCAATCTCCATCAGCCAATGTACTTCCAACCCTTCCTTTCCATGTCCTTCGTAGCTTGTTTAGTAGTACACCTTTGACAACTGATGACGGCGTGCTTCTAAGGCGGATGGCCTTGGAGATTGGAGCCCTACACCTCATTCTTGTCTGTCTCTCTGCTCTGAGCCACCATGCCCCACGAGTTCCAAATGGTAGCCTCAATCAAACAGAGGTAGGTTCTATTATAATTCTTTTGGTTGTGAAAACTAAATTTAATTCATAGGTACATAATAAAGTTCTTTTCTAAAGTAATTAGTATTTTAGAGACTAGGATTTTCTATTTTTACACCTAAAAGGATATTTGAAAGAGTGCTGTAAATTAGTTGCTTTTTGTATTTAGGCATAAAACTACAGATTAACTCATGTACTTGAAAAACAAAAAAGATTAAGGAGCATTCTAAGCTCCCCCATTTATAAGAATATGCCGAATTTATCTTTTCCTTTCCTTTATCTCACTGTAGAGAATAATACTATGGAATGGGAGGTCCTAACTAGTAAAGTAAAATAGAAAAAATAGGAAAGGAAAAAATTCCTCATTATTTCTATATTATTTGATTATGATTAAAATAAAAACACTTTTTTTTTAATAAGATATTTTTGGCCGGGTTCAGTGGCTCATACCTATAATCCCAGCACTTTTGGAGGCCAAGCTGGGCAGATGGCCTGAGCTCATGAGTTCGAGATTAGCCTAAGCTAGAGCGAGACTCCATCTCTAAAAATAGCTGGGTGTTGTGGCAGGTGCTTGTAGTCCCCACTACTTGAGAGGCTGAGGCAGGAGAATCGCTTGATCCCAAGAGTCTGAGGTTGCTGTGAGCTATGATGACACAGCACTCTACTGGGGGTGACAAAGTGAGGCTCTTATTTCCAAAAATTAAGGGAAAAAAATTTTTTTTTAATGTCCAAAACATTTTAACCTTAATGATTTAAAATTATTGAGATGTTTTACATGTTCTTTTCATACTAAGTCTTTGAAAACCAGTCTATATCTCATAGTCTATCTTAATTCAGACTAGCTTTATTTCAAATGCTTAATTGCCACGTGGAGCTAGGGGTTACTTAATAGATAGTACAGCTCTAAAATTCTGTGCAGACTAATTGTACTTAGTGTTTCTCCATTAAACAGATGAGATAAACCCATCAGTTTGTGGCATTTCTGTTTATTTCCCCTGAGCCTGTGTATCCACCAATCAAAGCCTTGAAAACAATTGTGAAGACATATGATGAGGTCCAAAGAGTGAACATTTCCTTTAAATGCCAGACCTAGACAACCCTAAAGGGATCCCTAACTTGCTGTGAATAAGCTTTAGCAGCACTCAGATCCATAGGGCCTCACTGGCACATTCGACCCAGGGTGTCTCCAGATTGTTCTCTAGCCAGCCAACACTGCTACAAAGATGTGATTGTGACCAGAGTGACAGCATCCTCACAGGGCGGCCTGGTGAGAGGGCGTCTAGCCTTGCTTCCCTGGTTCTAGATGGGGCTGGGTACCACTTGCTATCTGGGACTAAAAGTGGCTGAACATACGTGGTGCAATACCTTCTTGTGTTAGATCAAAGAATCACATGAGAGAAGAATATTGAGAAAATTCTGTTAACTAAACATTTCCACAAACTAGAAAAAGGCAATCTAAAAACTCTGTGTAAAAGTAAGAAACAGAGATAATGCATGGGAGCAGAATTTGAAATCCTCAGCGTTTAATCCCCTCATTGAGCTGAGAACCAGAGGCCTAGAGAAGGCTGTGATTGGCACTGTCTTTCAGCAAACCCTTAGAAATTGTGGTGAGTCCTGCATCCTATCTACTGCCTCCATTGTCTCCACTAATTGGCGAACATTTAAATGGGAGACATCGTGCCATCATCAAGGTATTCCTAAAGTACCTTCAGAGAATGACAGCCCTGAGAACATTGGTCATGATTTAAGGGGTCAGCTGCCCTGAATAGGCACTGCCTTGCTGGGGCATAGTGCCCTGATTCTGCCACCTGGAATCCAGGGCAGGGGATACTACTGGAATGGTTCTTTTGCCAACTCCACATCACCAGGCCTGGGACAGGCTATCCTGGCCCTACTGTGACATACTTCCTAGTATAGGCCATGCCAACGGGAAGCCACACACATGACATCAACTCAGGGATTGTTAGAAAACCAATGGTGAGTTGTGTCTCCAAGGCACTTGGGCTGTAGTTTAGTACCTCAAGTGCCAAGATAACTTTCGACCTTCTTTCTGACTGGGTGTAGGCTTCCCAAAATAGTGTGGCACAGCTAGTCTCGTCCTTTCTCCGCACGTGGCCCCCTCTCTTCCATTGTCAACTGGATGGGCTCTAGCATTGAATGGCTTCAGTTCTCTGTGGGCTGCTGGAGACCCCCATCTGACATCTGGAATTTACTGTGGTTCCCTGGATGGGAGGACTTTCTAGCACACTGGCAGCTCCACAAGCCCCCTACCCCTTCCTCACCCCGTAACTGCCCCACTTCTTCTATGACAAGGGAAAATATCCAAGCACCTTGAAGCTCTCTCTGCTGGGCACAGGCTGCCACACCAGAGAGGCCCCACTTCATTCTAGAGCAGTGGTTCTCAACCTGTGAGTTGTGACCCACAGAAACTGTATTAAAGGGCCATGGCATTAGGAAAGTTGAGAACCAAAATTTATATAGACGTGCCGAAGGGTAAGGAATAGCTGAGGCGGTTTCAAAGAACAACAACCTATCTAGCATACTGATACCACTGTTTATCAAAGTATATTGTTTAACTATAGTGTCAACACCAGGATGGATAGAAGTCTAACAAACAATAGAGAATCAAACCCACATGTATGTGATTCCCTGATACATGACATGGCTATGCAACGTGATGAATTAAGTGCGGTCTTATTAATAAATAGTGATGGGTCAATTTGATATCCAGGTAGGAAAAAAACGAATCTTTAAATACTTCTGTGCTCTAAATGCAAAATTACTTATAAGAGAATGATAGTTTTTTGTTGTTGTTTGTTTTTTTGTTTGTTTTTGAGACAGAGTCTCACTATGTCGTCCTTGGTAGAGTGCTGTGGCATCACAGTTCACAGCAACTTCAAACTCTTGGGCTTAAGTGATTCTCTTGCCTCAGCCTCCCTAGTAGTTGGGAGTACAGGCGCCCACCACAATGCCTGGCTATTTTCTTGTTGGAGTTGTCATCGTTGTTTAGCTGGCCTGGGCAGGGCTCAAACCCATCATTCTCCATGCATGTGGTTAGCACCCTACCCACTGTGCAGCGTGCGCTGAGCTATGAATGATAGTTTTTAAAAGAGAAAAAAGGCACTAAACCATAAGGAAAAAAAAACTGCATTAAGATTAAGAGCCTCTTTTTATCAAAAATACTGTTAGATTGAAGAGGCAGGCCACAGGGCCTGGAGCGGTGGCTAATGCCTATAATCCTAGCACTCTGGGAGGCTGAGGCAAGAGGATCACTGTTTGAGGTTGCTGTTGTCCATGATGCCACAGCACTCTACCCAGGGCTAGGAAGTAAGACTCCGTCTCAAAAAAATTAAGAAGAAAGAAAAGGTAAGCCACAGAATGAGAGACTTGTCAGATAGATAAGTTGATAAGTAGATCAGATAAAGAACTTAAATCCGTCCAAACCATATATATAGCTTCAAAAACAGAAAGGCAGACAACCCAGTAGAAAAATGAGTGAAAGACTTGAGTGGGCACTGTGCAAAAAGCTGTCTAACTTTCCAATAAAGGTGAAAAGGTGGTCTTCATTATTTTTAAGAAAAATACACAAACCTTTTAACACACTGGGAGTATAGACCTGTCCGAATGTCTAAAATTTCAAAATCAAGAATACCAAATGTTGGGCCCGTCATCATTTATAATATTGTAAAAACAATAGAATGGATAAATAAATTGTGGTCTGCTATATAATGGAGTACGACTATAAGGTAATGAAAGTGAACAACTATAGTCATCTACACATGACAGTATTGATGAGTCTCACAAGCATAGCTAAGATACCAGACATCATGCAGAACACGCAGAATGGTTCTCTTGGTGTGAGGTTGAAACATTAAACAAAACCAAACTACAGTGAATGGAGTCTTCCTCTTTAAGTGATATAATTATAAAGAAAATTAAGGAAACTACGTGGTTGAGTAGGCAGGGAGGGATCCCAGGCGGTAGAAGTTGAGGATTTGTTTTTTTATTTTTCAAAAAAATAAAAGGAAAAGAAAATTAAGGAAACAATAATCATAAAAATCAGGATTATAGTTAGCTTTATAGAGTGATTAAGGTTATGATGAATAGGGTGTGGAATGAGGAGAATTGCTGGGTGATTAGTGATCTCATTTTTTAACTCAGTGGTTGAATAGACGTTTGCATTATATTAATTCATTAAACATTACAAGTTCTGTGCTCTTTTCGTATGTGTGTTATATTTCATGTTAAGACATGTTTTTGAAATAGCTTTATCAAGAATATTGATTATGCTGTTAGTAAATGTTTATATGTAGTGAAATTTTGATGATTTGTTTAACAGCTTATCTACTAAAATGTGAAAGTTGGAATTTTGCAGCCATAAATCCATAATACTATGTGTATATATGTGAATTTATAAAACTACTGTTTCTTCATAACATTTTTCCTTAGAAAATACTTATATTAATAAAAACAAAAAGAATTGGTGTTGCTTGTGAATTATCTTTAAAACTAACATTGGATTGCAAATGTTTTGGGATCACATGCATAGTATGTTAAATTTAATCACAGTTCTTTAAGGAAGGATTCTTGTTCCAGAATGATTCAGTCCTTCATGTAAATAATCATTAAGATTTGACCTTGGAGGAGGTTTGGCCTGCTGGAATGATCACCAAGACCCAAAAAGTAGACCTGGGCCTTAGGCTGCCAGAGAAGAAAAAGAAGAAGAAGGTGGTCAAAGAACCAGAAACTCAATACTCAGTTTTAGACAGTGACAATTGTTTTGCCAGTGTTTCTCCTATAAGAGCCACATCCCTCTCTAAGAATGTGGTCCAAGGGCAGACACCTGAGATGCTTCTAATGAAAAAAAAGAAGGGCTATAGCACCCCTTGTAAGGAGCAGCTAGAACCTGAGACCACCTGTCATGCCAGACAGGGAAATCACCCAGCCCCAGGAAGCAGGTGCTTGGCCACTCGGAATTTCTCAGTGGGGAGAAGAAAAAGAAGAAGAAGTCCTCATTACCTCCAACCATGTCCTATGAGTTGGGGGCAAAGGCTTCTCCAGACCCCAGACAGAATGAGGAGGCGGTGACCAGAGTTGTCAAGAAGCTCAAAAAAACACAAGAAGGGAAAAAAGGCCAAGGATCCCACAGCCTTTTCAGTCTGGGATGTTTGGTTCTGCAATGCTGGGGAATGCTGGGGACGGATACACCTGCTCAGTGGGGTGGGAGGGTAAGGAGCAGGCCGCCTCGGGGCAGAAATGGAAGCAAGGAAGTGCGAAGGAACCAAGCGGGCAAAGGGAAGAAGAAAAAAAGATCCACCAGGAGGGAGACAACCTCCTAGGCCACTCCAAGCTGTCCGGGTACACGGAGAGCAGTCCTGGGAAAGGAAGTAGAATGAAGCCAGTTGAAATTGATGCCCCAGAATACATCCCCTTAGGAGATGGTTCCAAGGCACCAGCAAATAAAAAAATGAAATCCAAGAAGAAGGTAGAGCGGCCAGTCATGGAGGAGGTGGCTCTGAAAAGGAAGAAGAGGAAGAAAGACGGCAGGGTAGCAGGAGACCCTTGGAAGGAGGATCCAGACTCAGACCTAGAGGAAAAGAAAGGGAATATGGATGAGGCACACGTTGACCAGGTGAGGTGAAAGGCCTTGCAAGAAGAGACAGATCGTGAGTCGGGCAAAACGGAGGTGTCTGAAACCAGGAAATGGACGGGAACCCAGTGTGGCCAATGGGATACTGCTGGTTTCGAAAATGAGGAACAGAAACTGAAATTTCTCAAACTTAAGGGTGGGGCTTTAAAAATCTTCTCCTTGGGCAGTGCCTGTGGCTCAAAGGAGTAGGGCTCTGGCCCCATGTGCCAGAGTTAGAGGGTTCAAACCCAGCCCCGGCCAAAAAACCCTGCAAAACAAAGATCTTTCTCCTTCATTCAGCTGACCCCCTAGCATGGCTGGAAGGCCCAGCATGGCCCTCAACAAGAAGGCAGCTGACACTCTGCAGCAGAACTGCAGCAGGACTACAACCCAGCCATGAGCTGGAAGTACAGCCCAGGAACTGGCCTTGGCTTCTCTAATGCCACAGACAAAATCTTTTATATTGACAGAAACACTTGTAAATCTATCAGGTTTGAAGATTAAATTCTGTTGTCCTGCAAAACAGCCAAAATTGCTTTTATTCTTCATTTATACCGAAGAAAGCCAGTTACCTCCAATTGGACACCTGTGAAGATTAAGGACAACTATCTTGGTGGGCTTAGAGGAGCTGGGGTGGGGTTGCTAATGTTTCAGGAGCCAAGAGAACATGTCAGTGGCTGAAACCTACTCTTTTCTGTGTTAAGCATTCCATCCGTCTTGGAGACGTGAATGTGTATATATAACAACAGCTAAGGGTGTTTAGCACATCAGGCACATTAAAAAAAAAAAAAAAGACTTGACCTTTACAGGGTTATAGTTACATTAACAGATATTTTTCTCTGTTTACACACCATTCTCATTTTTTTTTAATTTTTATTAAATCCGAATTGTGTACATTAGTGCAATCATGGTGCACAATGTGCTGACTTCATATACAATCTGAAATATTTTCATCGAACTGTTTAACATAGCCTTCATGGCATTTTCATAATCACTATATGTAGACATTGGTATTCTACATTTAGTAAGTTTCAACTGTACCCTTCTAAGATGCACCGTAGGTGTGATCCCACCAATCGCTCTCCCTCCACCCATCCTCCCGATATATCAGATTCTATCCTTCTTCTATTCCTTCTCCCAAAACTTGTGGTCATCCCATAAAGCAAAATCCAGCACTATGCTCTGTGTAGACCTGCCAGCTGCAAAGTGCTCCTAGAAGTCATTTGACTGTGTGGACTGGTGCCAATATATAGGTATGTCAGCTGGACCCACAGCACTGGTCTGCAACCATCTTCCATGGGGTTCAGGTTGGCTGACTTATTCTTCACAGCAGTTATTTCAAACCTTCTCTGCTCTCCTAAAGCCCTACTTCTCTACTAATGCTCGGCAAACCATGTAGCCTGTTTTCCAGAGAAAACAGGCCAGCAGGCCAAAAATCCCTCAACATTCTGCCTCTGACTGCACTCATCTGCAACATTACCCTCGCCTCCTTCATTTTCATGCTTGTGGAAGATGGGTTCTTCTCCACCTACATCAATTCCTCCACCTGGGATCTAAATCTCCACCCTTATGTGGGATCATAAGCCATTAACTATCCCTCCTACTTCTCTCCAACCCTTCCCCTTCTACTCATTCCTTCCCTTAGCATTTGAACTTGCTCAAGTTTTCCCCATGACCCTATCACACACAATACCTCTCACCATCATTTCCATCACATGCTGCTAGGTATCAATCTTGCTCATTTCTTTTCATCACAGGAAATCTCTTAATAAGGTGCATTATTTGCTTTTCTTATCTTGTTCTAGTCTGGCTTCTACCCCCTTCACTCCACTGAAATGCCCTAGCATAAGTCACTAATGACCTGCTGGGTAATTCCCATGGATGGCCTTTATATTACTTGATAATAAAATAGTAATATGAAACACACATGTAGCATTTACTATGTACTGGGACTGTTTTAAGTACTTTACACGTATTTCCTAATTTATTTATTTATTTATTTTTTGAGACAGAGTCTCACTATGTCACCCTTGGTAGAGTGTGGTGGTATCACAGCTCATAGCAACCTCAAGCTCAAGCAATTCACTTGCCTTAGCCTCTTGACAGACAGCTGGGACTACAGCTATTTTTAAGAGATGGGGTCCCACTCTTGCTCAGGCTGGCCTTGAACTTGTGAGCTCAAGCAATCCAACCCACCTCAGCCTCCTAGAGTGCTAGGATTACAGGTATGAGCCACCACACCCAAGCCCTTACCAAACCATTTTGCATTCAAGTCAATTAACTCCACAGAGGATGCTTATTTTTATAGATCATAATTCTCCTGTAAGTCCTTCCTTCTTCTGGATCAAGATGAAGAAGTCTAATATTGAGAAATGTTGGAAAACTCACTTGGCAGTTTACTGAGCAATCATCTCACAGAGAATGTGGAATGGAAAACTATTAAATAGTAGCCCTCAGGTTCTGCTTTCTGGTAAGAGAGATGGGTAGACACAGCAGAAGCTAACTTCCCTCTAGGACTTACAAGTACCCTAATAGTACCACAATGGGGTCATCTGATTCTGAGGCCTGAAAATTTGAATTAGCCACTCTGAAGGCTGGTGAGGAGAAGCCAATCACTTAGCTGGTGAAGGAGCCTGAGTGAACACAAAATGGTCACATTCCAACAAAATTTCATTAAGGGTTTTTTTTTTTTCATAGAGACAGTCTTACTTTATCGCCCTTGGTAGAGTGCTGTGACATCACAGAGCTCACAGCAACCTCCAACTCCTGGGCTTAGGTGATTCTCTTGCCTCAGCCTCCCAAGTAGCTGGAACTACAGGCGCCCGCCACAACACCCGGCTATTTTTTTGTTGCAGTTCGGCTGGGGCCGGGTTTGAACCTGCCACCCTCGGTATATGGGGCTGGTACCTACCCACTGAGCCACAGGCACTGCCCTCATTAAGTTTAAAAAAATCAGTTTTGGCTGGGTGCGGTGGCTCACACCTGTAATCCTAGCTCTCTGGGAGGCCAAGGTGGGAGCATCCCTTGAGTTCACGAGTCCAAGACCAGCTTGACCAAGAGCAAGACCCTATCTCTAATAAAAATCCAGGAATTTGGGCGGTGCCTGTGGCTCATCAAGTAGGGCGCCGGCCCCATATACCGAAGGTGGCGGGTTCAAACCCGGCCTCGGCCAAACTGCAAAACAGAAAAATAGCC